>JAYMTP010002771.1:0-18709 GCA_036897365.1 Geranium brycei
AAATACCGTCGTGTTCAACCTCTCGAGTTCTCTCTATCATCATCTCCTTCTCTCTCTTGTGTAAAATTCTCTCCTTATGTGAGGTAAAAAATCCAAAATGCTTTACTCTTCTTTTGTTGCTCCTTGGCGTTCTTGAGCTCCTCAATGAAATTCTCCAGGCACGCTTTTTTGTCTCCAGGCTCGATCACCAGCGTCTTCGGCATCAACTTCTCAAATAAAACGACGATGCTCCACCGGTTCTCGATATTTCCTTCTCCCTTGTTTGTAGAGATGCATTTGGCGCTTGCGCGCCAAAATTGCCCTCCCTTCAGCGAGCACATGATTGAGGTAAGCTCCTATGACCAAATCTCGGCATCGGCCGTGGAAGGTGAGGCAGTAGAGACGCTTCTCATCACCGTTGAAGGAAAATGAGATGGTCTAGTTAGGAGGTCTGATGTTAATTTTCGTCCACAAGAACTTGACACCGCAAAACTTGTGAGGGACCTCTTCATGGTCATCCATGGAGAGGACGATCTGGCAGTCGGGCTTCACAACCTGACCTCTAAGACGTTTGGCACGGGCGGTAGATGTGACGGTGAGATAGGTGTCGATGGTCGCGTAGTCCTTGTTCACATATGTATTATAATACTCGATAATCAACCCAAAAAATCAAAATCAATAATTATATTATTTCAACAACTCAATTCATCAAACAACATGTTAATTTTTCAAGCAAATCATTCACCAAACACAAAGCAGCTAACAAAGTTAAAGGTGGTTTACTTTAGGATTATTAAATATAATAAATATTTAATTCAAATATTACCGGTTATTTTTGCCACGTTTTGATCCGGCGAGGGACATTAAGTGACCCTTGACCAAGTTTTTTTTGTCATCTCTAGTTCCAAACGATCACTTTTGTAAAAACTATTTTCATAGTGTAAATTAAAAACCAATTTTAACTATTAATTAAATTAATAAAATAGGCATTTAAAATATTAAATCAATTAATTTAATATTAATAATGTGTTTTGAGCCACTCATTTATTCTATTCAACCAACTGATTTAATGTATTTTAATACACACCATAATAGAGTGTTTTTATATGTATACCATTTTTTTGAAGAAAAATACGAATATTATTAAAAGACAACTAACCCGACATCATACCAACAACCAAAACAATAAGTGGTGTGACATAGCTTGCATCATAGTATCAGCTACTGTTAGTTAAAGTATATTGGGCTAATTCGTGAGCAACAGAATTACACGAACGATTTTCGCTAACAGTACCTCCAAAGATGTTAGGCTCGACCCGTTTAACATCATGTAGAATCACGGCCTCTACCTCATGCAGATAGAGAAATTTCGTGATCCCGCTGTTGCATAATGCTCTAAACAGAATCCTATGATATTCCCGAATACCAATCAACTCGAACCAGCTAGCATCATGCAGGCCACGCCCTCCACCTCATACGGATGGAAAAACCCCGTAGACTCTCTGCATAACGCACTAGACCAGCTTCGTCGATCAACCTTGCGATCAATGTGGGAATCACGGATCTTTAGCAATCCAAGTCCTCCCAGCTCTTCGTGCTTGTCATGGTCAACCCATCGACGCTAGAGAAATCTTGATCCCTCCCAGTACCGAGTCATCCAACAACTATTAGACACCGGAAAGTCATACCCAGCCCGATCAGATTCCAATCGCCAGAGCTTCTCTGCCCAGCCACCGGCGACCCCTCCCGAATTCGTCTTCCCTCGCATATAATATCGAAAAAAATACCCCAATATGTATACCCACTTAAGTTACATTTACAGGATAATTTTCTGTCTATAAATTAGTTTTTGATGGTATATTATTATATTAACGTATATTTATGTTATTTTGAGCTTAGATGGGTATTGCTATTAATAATGATGATAAAAGTAGTGACTAAAATTATTAAATTAAATTTGTCCTTTTAATTGGAATGAACTCAAAATAGAATCGTTGCACATATGAACTGCAATTTGTCTGAAATTACTAAATCAGATTATGAATCATAAAGTTTATATCAATAATAATCTCTGGCTATTTTAGAGTACAGGTAAGTGCTTACCGATTGACGGGCCCACCAACGACCCACTCAAAATTAGAAACTAATCAAATTAAAAAAAAATCGCAAAATCAACGTCTTATCCTAATCACGATTCGGGCATCTGTTGATTTCCGCAAGGCTCCAGCCAATAAGAGGCCGGAGAGAGTATATAAAAATGGCGGCAAGGGAGTGGGGGTGACGTGGCAAGACAGCTGGCAGTGGCGCGAGAGGCGAGCCACGTCAGCAGAGGCGAAGAGGAGCTGTTTGGCTGCTCCTCGCGCCTGAAGACCACAGAAGAAGCGTCTCTTCTCTTCCTTGCCCGTTCTGTGCCAGCCTGTCACCTTTATCTCTCTCTCTCTCTCTCTCTGTATATATGTATGTATGGATGTACGTTTCTTCTGTACTTGCTGTGCTCAATCGGCGAGAGAGAGGCGCGATACAGCGGAGCTAGAGGTGGAGTTTATAGACCATGAGTCTCTTTGGCCTCGCGAGCAGGTAGATTTTGATTTGGTTTGGTTTGTTTTTTTTTAGGTTTTGATTGTTGAGATTGTGTGCGTTTTGCGATTTGTTGATTGATTTTGCTTGTTTTGGACTGGCTGTGGATAGGAGGTGGTTTGTTGGTTGTGATGATTGTTGATTTGATGATTTGATTTCAGATTTGGGGGTATGAGTTTTGGCTACAGGTTTAGATTGATTTCTGGAGTTTTGTCTTTACTTTAGCTGCTGTGAGGTAGGAGAATGGTGTTAGCTGTTAAGTTTTGTCTTGCTGTGAGGTAGGGGAGGATGTGTTGATTGTTAAGTGTCATTAGCACAGTGATCCACCTAGTTTGTTTGGATTTTATTTTCCTAATTTGTCGATTGATTATGGTGCTTTGTTGTTTGCTTGAAATGGTGTGTGCTAGGTTTCATGAAAAAATGTTAGGATCTTAATTGCTTTGTAACATAGAAATGGTCATGTAGTAGCTTGCTGGAAGTGGCTATTACTTTGTCCTGATCCACAAAGTTTGTTTAGATTTTATTTTCCTGATAGTGATTTGTTGATTGGTTATGGTGCTTTGTTGTTTGCTTGAAATGGTGTGAGCTAGGTTTCATAAAAGAATGTTAGGATCTTAATTTCTTTGTAAAATGGTATTGGTTGTGTAGCTTGCTGAAATTTGCTATTACTTTGTCCTGATGCTATGTCCTGGACTCTGTAGGAGTCGTTATTGTTTATTTCCATCAAAGCCTCCAATTGCTATGTAAAACGTAAATCTTAGACATGGTATGGTATCGAGAAATATCTACTTATGATGGCAACTACCTGTGATTGATATCTTAGTGGAACTTAAGTCATAAACATCACTGGCCTTACCAAAAAAGACCAATTATTGTTAGCAAAAGAAAAGACAAGAGAGAGCTGAAAGAATTAGGATGACCCGTTCTGAACATAAACAAAGAAGAAATACAAATTGATTAGATTGAATAAATGTATTGATAAAGATATTGTTGAGAATGGTGCACTATGTCCATGAATCATGACTCCGCTGGCAACATATTCCCCAAAATGATTCAGTCAATTATGGTGATATATCTTGTAATTATATGACACGTGGGAACTATTTTAAGAATTAGAACTAGAGTGTGTTACTGCAGCCTTTTGAAATTGATGGTTCGTGCACTGGCCTTGTTATGAGTATAATTATTGAAGGAAATGCCTTACTGTTAATCTTAATGGTTTTTATGATGATAATTCTTTCTTGGTAATTGCCCGCCTGTGCTGTGTTATGATAGTTCCTTCTTGGTAATTTCTTATCTGAGCCGAGTCAATTAAGATTTGTGTATGGCAATTCGTATATTAATTCAGATTTGTTTCTCTATTTGTTTTCTCTGTGATTAATTTTCTCCTAAACTGAACTCGAGCAGAAACCAGAAGACAGTTAGATCCAAAAAGAGCGCTCCATCCGGAAACAAGGTTATGCTCCTTCCTTTATTTCTACCCGATTGTGTGGCGAAGTTTGAACATTTGCTTTGGTGATAACCTGTTGTTTGAGTTCAGCCAGTATGTCCTATCTCGAAATGCAGGGTGCTCAACTTCAAAAGCACATTGATGCCACCCTGGGGAGTGGAAATCTGAGAGAAGCTGTCCGACTGCCTCCTGGTGAAGATATCAACGAGTGGCTTGCTGTGAACGGTACAACTTAGTTTCTTGACCAATTGATTTTGCCGATATCATGTAAAATTTTGTTTCATCATGTTTCTAGAGGCATCTATTGAGCAGATATGTTGTTTGATGACACATTTACTTTCGATACGAATAAAATAACAGTAGCTAGCTGTGTAATTGAAGATCTACTCATGTATATTTTTCTCCATTTCCTCTAGTTTATTTATATCACCAAATTGATTTTATATTAATTGATGTCTATATCTCGCGTATATATATGCATGTGATTAATACATGGTATAAACTATCAACTACAATTATAGAACAGATTTGATACATGAACGTATTTTAATATGAAGTAACATATATAAACCTTGTGGTGGATCTGTAATTGATATTAATTAAACTTACATGAGAATTTTAAAGAAGTTCTAACTTCTAAGCGTATGCTTCCTTTATTTCCCCCGTGTAAATGTCTCTATGTGTATTCTTTTCACCAAATATATGAACTCAACTTCTATTCATTTGTGTTCTTTGTCTCACAGCTGTAGATTTTTTCAACCAAGTCAGTGTTCTGTATGGGACTCTTACCGAGTTCTGCACTCCATCCAACTGCCCAACAATGTCAGCAGGACCAAAGTACCTTCTTCTATGCCTCAATGAAATTCTCTTTTTATTTTACCTGTAGTATGTTCATACTATTTTATTTATTTATGTTTCTTACTGTTCTTCCTTAAAGTTACGGTTTATTTTGACTATGTAAATCAATTAGTACGCTGCTAGTGATCTGAGCATGAATCTGTACTACTGCAATCAAAATTAGGTTTTGGGAATCATAGCTGCTTTTTCAGTTTCAACTCAGCCTTTTACCCATTAAATATGAGAAAAATAACTCTGGCTCCAAGATAATATAATAACATTCCTTATTGGCATTTTATTTTGGGATGGGATTAAAACAGGTTGCTGAGCTTCACTGATGGAAAATGAAAGATCAGAAATCACCACTAGTTATTTGAAATGAATTCTTAAAGGGCTTGCTTTTTTTTTCATACTGTTAAAGTTAGGCTTCTTTTATCCTCATTTTTCGTTGATGTTTTCATTTTGTTCTACCCACTCTTCTCATGTAAATAATTATTACATGACCTAGACACGCACACTCAAAACACTTCCTTGCACCTTTTGAAGTTATCTTAGAATTCCTTATACGTATCCTTAGTTTCGTTCAATTATCAACAGATACGAGTATAGATGGGCAGATGGAGTTACTATCAAGAAACCAATTGAGGTGTCTGCTCCAAAATACGTCGAGTATCTGATGGACTGGATCGAGGCTCAACTAGACGATGAATCCATTTTTCCTCAAAAGTTGGGTGAGTGGGTTCATTAAGCTCCAGCATATCCATTTTGATAGAAGGAATCGATCTCCTTCCTTTTCAATCCTGTCATTTTAGGCTTGTTCTATTTTTTCCGCTATCCAATACAGGTGCACCCTTCCCAGCAAACTTCCAAGACGTTGTGAAGACAATTTTTAAAAGGTTGTTTCGTGTCTATGCCCACATCTATCACTCACATTTTCAGAAGATTGTGAGTTTGAAGGAAGAACCCCATCTCAATACATGTTTCAAACATTTCGTGCTTTTCACATGGGTAAGCGTTCAATGTAATGAGAGTTTTTTTCCGGGTTAGAGCTTGAAGAGCCTTATTTAGTAGTTTTGAGTACATACATGCGCTATAATGTAGTTGACACTTGACGGTGATGCAGGAGTTTCGCATGATCAGCAAAGAAGAGCTCGCGCCTCTCCATGATCTCGTCAAGTCCATTCTGCAAATATAGACATAGCATCATTTATACACAGTTTTGTCTGTAATGTTTCTACACACAGTTCATTTATGAAAAGAGTAATGTTTTAGGTTTGCATTTTTTTGAGATTCTTGCTGTCCAAGTTAACTTCAATGAATGATTTTTGTGAGGTTTAACTTTTTGTGGATTAAGCTGATCTAATCAACTCTCTTGTTTGCGAAATCAAATGAGTTTCAGGACACATTAAAATTGGGTGTCCAAGTTGGGATGATCATGTCATTTCCATGTATAAAATTAGAATATATATTTTTTAAATTGGTGTAAAACTCGATAGAAATTCTTCATGTTCGATCAGGTTTGCTCAAAATGCAATAGCTAGGAGCTGCTTCATGAGTTTATTTGAAAAGACCTATGAAACAAGGCCTAAAACAATACACTCCCATTTTGCTGCTCCAAGTTCCAGTTCAAGCAGGAGACAGTGGCTCTGCCGAGAAGATTGGTACTTGCTTGACGGAGAGGAACCCTGATTTAGCATCTAAAAAGTATTGACTTCGTTTCAGGTAAATCAATGGATAAACCGTGTTTTCAAGGTCGTTTCCTGTTATCATTACAAACAGATGTCTATTATCATTCCTATCTGCTATTGATCTGTGGTCTCTTTCTCATTATTCAGTTTTTACTATAAAGCACTATTAAATATGGTAAAAACTTGATATTTACGTCAAAAACTTGTTCCTTTTGCAGCACATCATCAAGAATTATGCTTCCAACTCCAAACACAGCAAGTAAATTTCCTCCTCCAGCAGTTTCAAGCTCGCCCCATCCACAATCTGGTAAAACACATATTACACAAACACATCACGAGCCCTCTTCATACACAAAACCAACATAACACCAACATGGACTCAAATTCAGAGATGGAGAGTGACCACATAGTCCTGCCTTACCCAAAAGCCCAGTTTCTTATATAGATCCTGTGCAGGTTCGTTACTCTTCTTCACATGCACATACACATGATCAACACCTGCACAACAATACATGTCATAAATTTTACAGTCACACTCTAAGATACATGATTTTGCTTGTGTGACCTTGGCTGGATCTTAACCATTGTCTTTGGCATGCTTAAGAGCAAAACCCAGCATGGTTTTAGCCACACCCTGTCTGCGAGCCGATTTAGCAACACATAAGTTGGCAAGATAGCCATAAGTAGTCGAATCTGTTTTGTGGACAAAGGGTGGAATGTAGACTTCAACTTGGTCCTGTGATAAAAACAAAGGAATGGCATGAACATATTAATTATAAACCATAAATTATCTCTCAGTATCTGTATATACCTGAGGAGGGTCCTCTCCACGAATCTACTTTAGGATATACACGTCTAATGTGCCAACCAGACTTTCGACCTCTTTCTGTTCCTTACGATCATGTGAAAACATTGTTAGCAGTTTTTAGGGAGAGCGATAAAAACTCAAAATAATTAGGTTTTTGCATGTGTACCACAATAATGCATATACATTTCTGCCCAACTTGCTCTTCACTTCTCTTTCTTAGGCCAGCGTACTCCTATGCATCAAAATGAACTTAAGCACTAGGCCTATTAATCTTAATGCATCGTGTTATTGGTTTCATATATGTAAAGGAGCAGTTTCAGACATTACCTGCTCAGCAATTATCTGCTTGTCGCCAGCAATAAGTCTGTGAATAACACAGAGCAATATAATCAGCAATGTCCAAAGTCTTGTGATGATTTCTAATTCAAATTTTCAATTCTTCTTGAATTCAGATTTAGTGTCTAAGGAGTGAAGTACTGACTGCTGATCTGGTTGGCCTTCGAGAAAAGCTTCTGCTCTCAGGTTTGCTGCTCTCTGTACCACATTATCATTCAACAAGACAGCAAAATTACAGAGAAAGATGTGGAAATAGATTATGTGTGAATTTCTGGAGTTGCATACCTGGTACTCCTCGTCAAGAGAAGCCTCCCTCGGCACAAATTGTTGTGACTCATCATTTGTGTTCTTTTCTCGAATTGGGTCACTTTCCTGATCGAGTGTTGGTGTTTCACACTGTTTCGCGCGTGGTGATGAGATCTTCAGAGACTCGAAATCTTCTTCCCTGCAGTCACTAGATCATCAATGGAACGACCAAGAAGAAGATGATAGAACCCTAAAACAGAGAAAGACTGAAGAAGAAATTGGATGAAAAGCATTGAAGAAGAAGATGAAGCAAAAAACAGAGCATGAATCATGGGGAATAGGAATCTGAGAATAGAGGGACATTGGAGAACAAAATGGATCAACCCAGCAACAGAGAAATAATATTATTGAAGAAATGAAATCAAAGGACAGAGTAAGTAATAGAAACTGACATTGTCAAAAGAAGCTGCCTTTCTCTGAAATTTGTTTCCTTGAGCCTTCGATTCTCTGAACAATTGCTGTATCTGCTCTGTTTTGGGATATAGGTTTTTGCTTATTATAGCGCAGAGCGATTCTTAATATCATAGAAAGACAAAGGGAGAGAGATGAGGCATATGATCTTGCCACGTCAAGCGGGTCCCACTCAACAGCAAGCAACAATCTTACGTGGCAAAATCACAACGGCCACTTGAGTTTTCTGGCTGCATCAACTGTCATAACGACCCTGATCAGGAACATCCACGATAGCAGATTCAAGGGGTTTTGATTCTATTAGGATGAAGGTTTTGAGGTTTCAGGAGAAAATGAAGGAACCCAGAAACTGAAATCGGTGAATACTAATTTTGTGAAGAAAGGAAGCAAATTTGTTCATTTCCACGATCGCGAGGGGCGATTCAGCTGAGAAGTTGTCATAACAAAAAATTTCGCCCTTAGTCTGAATCCGTAAAAAAGTTTGGAAAACTCAAATATATTCAAAAGTTTGAAATCACTCCTCGTCACTTAGTTAAAAGTAATAATAAATCGATTTTAATCATGTATGACTGAGTTGATCGAGCTTTGGACCGATTTTCAATTATCATATCCGGTAGTTCATTTAAACTGATATCTCGGGGATAATTCGGTGAGAACTCCGTTGTTTCCAAACACTATAACAACCTCGTTATTGGTTTGCATTAGTAATAATTACAATGACATTAACAATAGTAATATCTCAATTATGATTCTTTGGGTACTACTTGATCGATTGTAAAAAAACATGTCGGGAAAAATCTGTAAGTCAATTAGTATAGAGAGAAGTTTTGCAAAAACAATATAATACATGGAGATTCTTTGCAAAATCGCAACACAAGAAGAGTTCTTACAATTATATACATGTGAGGGATAATTTTGAAATTTTATTGAATTTACACTATCGGTGCAAGCCCGCAAAACTATAACAACATGATTTTTTTTACCATTTTCCTTTGCAAATATGTGTCTATTGTGATACCATATATTGTAAAAACTTGATCTTTACGTCAAAACCTTGCTCCTTTTTTGCAGCACATCATTTTCAAGAATTTGGAGCCTCAATGCGTGTTACGTCTTCAAGCACAGCAAGCAATTCCGATCCTTCTCTTCAACCACCTGCTAAAACACGCAATACCAAAAACACGCCATGACCCTCTTCGTTGCACAAAATGTAAAGATCAAAGATCGTCGCAATGGATTCAGATTACCTGAAAACCCATTTGTTTATACAGCTTCCACGCAGGTTCGTTACTCCTCTCCACATGCACATACACATGATCAGCACCTGCACAATCATATATGCTAAACTCTAAACTATGCTTTTTTTTGCTGTGTGTTACCAATTATTTGTCTGGTTCTCTTACCATTGGCTTTGGCATGTTTGATAGAGAGACCCATCATGGTTTTAGCCACGCCTTGTCTGCGAGCTGATTTTGCAACACATAAGTTGGCAACATAACCATATAATGTAGTCGAATCTTCTGTTAATTGGACAAATGGTCGAATATGGACATCGATTGCTTCCTGTGACAAAGGTCGATCTTGTAACATTAAACAAAAAAAGAGAAACAGCATCAACGCGTCATAAAAGGGTTGCTTCATTTTGATTAATTACCTGGGGAATGGGCTCTCCAGGCAGGAGGGTTCTGATGTACACATCTACTGTACCAACCAGACTTTTATGTGCTTCCTGTTTCACATCATTCTCTTCATTGTTAGCTATTTCTATGGAGAGTGAGAGTGACAAAAAACCCAAAATGAAAAACCAGGTTATTGTCTGTACCATGATGATGCATATAGATTTCTGTCTGAATTGTGCTTTGCTTCTCCTTTTTATGGCCGTAAACTCCTATGCATCAAGATGAACTCATCATGTGTATTAATCTTATGCGTTTTATGTGTGTAGGTACTAAATGGAGCAGTTTCAGGCATACCCGCTCGGCAAATTGCAGCTTGAAGCTGTCAACATGTCTGTGCTCATAACAAAAAGAATCAGCAATGTCCAAATTCTGGTTATTGATTATGTATATGAGAATTGAGAAGTGAAGGACTGACCTTAATTGTGGTTGCTCTTCAAAATGGGTCTCTGCTCTCAGCAATGCTGCTCTCTGCGCCACAAAAAAATTATTCAGCAAGGCAACAAAAAAAATTAGAAACAGACAAAATGTTTGATTGTGAATTTTTTGGAGTTGTCTACATAGTACTCATCATCAAGACAAGCCTCTCGCGCCACAAATGGCTGTGACTCATCGATCACATTCTTATCTTGAATTGGGTCTTCTCCTTCTTCTGGTTCTTGACCAGATTGATTTAATGCTTGGCATTGCTTCGTGCGCGGTGATGAAAGCTTCAGCTTTGTGAAATCCGGTTCGCTGCAGATTCCAAGGAACATGAGGAGAGCAACAATGTCCAAGAAACGTGGAAAGAGTGTAAAAGTAATAGAAAGCTAGAAACTGACTTTGTCCAAGAAGCAGCTATTCTTTGAAATTTGAGGTCGTGGTGGTTTCTTGATCCTCCTCTGGTCTTCAAGAACTCGAGCCTCGGAGCTGAATCGGAGCAAGGCTTCCTCACTTCCACATACCAACCCATGAAAGGACTGAGCAGTGAATTTTCAGAGAAAATGATGGTTTGTTCTGCAATTGCTCCGGTCTGAGAGGATTGTAACAGTGGATGGGTTTACTATCATTGGATGGAGAGAGATGGGGTCTACGGCTACGATCTTGCCACGTTAGGAGGGTCCCACTGTACAGTGTGCAGTGATCCTACTTGGCAGAATCAGGATGTTCAGCAAATAAACTGTGTTTCTAGTGTCTAAGAAAATGGCCATGTCTGTGTTCACCACCACTGGTCTAAAAATTCTCATACCTGTCTGATTAATCTTCTATTATGGTTTTTTGTGACAAAAAGTGAGTTCTGATTCAAAGTTCCATTGTTTCTTGAACTAAGGTCAAGAAATGGAAATTGTCAAAAAAAGTAACCAAATGGAATGTTATTTTCTCCCAATCTGCTTTCTAAGTGGAATAATCATCAATTATTTCTTAATATAACATTAATTCACTCCTTCAATTATCGTTAAAATATGTTTATCGTTAAAAAATTTCCCAGTTATTTTTGTGTTTGCACTAAAAAATTGAACAAATAACATTGTACTGAAAGTGTGACATTTAATTGAAAGATTTTGAAGAAATGACATTTCTATATAATGTTATAATGAAATAAACCTTTATTTACTCAGAAATAGAATGTTCCCTCCAAGAAATGCATCAAGAGACAAAAATTCTGTAACTATCATTTACCATTACCAAAACAAAGCTATTTCAAAAACAAGAATAGCCTCACAGTGGAAGAAACTGCACATCATGCCATCTTTGCTCTATACACTGCAAGTATGGTGATGCAAATCGCTCCTCTCCCGTCGGAAACCATGTTCCGGCACCTTGCATGAAACTCGAGTTTCAGGTCAAAATGACCAAAACGACGATCACTTATGTACCCTCTTCTTTATCCATGACAACCTGTGAGGACCATGCCGTTGCCTTCTCTCAAATTCTTGCTCCTGCTGTATATTGAAATTCGGAAAATGGATTCAGTACACGTGTAAATCCGAAGAGAAGGAGATTTCATAGTAGTTGAGTCAAAATTATTTCAAATCGCCGATGACAGAGACAAAACGCTCAAATCACCAAGGAATCGGTGGTTACAGATTTTGTAATGTAATAAGAGAACATTGCTTCAAGCCCTATAGTGTTTGTGGAAATAAGGTTCTAAAACTCGCTAGGTGCTGGTCAGGCGGTTAGGGTTAGGTACTAATCGGGGATTTGAATTTCTATATATATTAAATAAGTTATTATATATACACAATTAAAATATGAATTATAAAATATCAAAGTAATTATTATAAATATTTAGAATATAGAGTATAAATTTTAACATTTGTTACATTCATGTCCTTCAAAAGCAACAAAAGTATCTGTTGGTACAAATTATTTTAATTTTTGGCATCTTATATTATTATTTGTTTAAAAATCAATTTTTTTAAAAAAAGAACTTAAATCCGCCTAGAACCGCCTAATTCTGCCTAGCCAATTCGATCCGCCCGATTATGTGGAATCGGGTCGGTGTTCTAAAAATCCCCGCCTAGGCAGCCGCCTGGCCCGATTTTTAGAATATTGGACATGATGATGATATGTTCATTTCTAATGGTACCGAGATGAAAAATGTAGCTTCGCAACAGATCTACCACGTTAATGATGCTCAAAATAAACCTCAGGAAAGTTAGCTGAGTAGGTGTACCTGGTGATTTGCCTGATGAAAATCGTATGCGCCATCAGAATGTGTTAGAATGGCCTCGACTCTGTCTAGTGATGCTACCAAACTTCCTGAGGTCATGTTGAACAATGCTTCACCAGTACCAAGAGCCCTATTGATGTCAATGATCAAACAACGAGAATAGTCGTTAAAGAACAAATATTTAACTTTCTACTGTTTATGATTCTAAAATTTAAGGGAAAATGGCAAAAACGTGTGATAGAACAAATATACACATTTTGCACAAAAAATCAAATTTCACAGCATTTTTTTGCCATTAACAAAGCACACAACAATCTTTTGCCAAAGTGTGATAGTATACAACACTCTTTTGCCATTTTCCCTACATTTAATTTCTATAGTTTTTAAAACAAGAGAAAGGAACTTGCCCGCTAGCTTCTGGAAGAACATAGTCAGCCTTCCATCCAAACCGTAAATCCACCCCAGGATACAAGCCAAACGATGTTTTATTCCGAATCCAAGACACGCCATCTCCGCCCCACCATGTCGTGAGCTTCCACGTCCAACCAGTAGCCCACTGCTTGAAATTATGGCTGATACCGACCTGTTGTAATTCAACAGGTTTTGAAGTAGAACTACTATATAGATTTGCATAGCTCTTCTTCCAATAATATACAAGTTGTATTTATCATGTGGGTAGATGAGATTGAAGGTGTACAAAAAGCTTTATACCTGAAGGTTTAAGAAATTTGTTACGCTTATCTTTTTCGTGAGAAGGTGCACGTCATGATACATGGGCTCGTATGTGAACTTCCACTTCTGTTCAGGAGATAGAGGCTCCAATACAACCTTTGCTTGGATCTTGTTGACCGGAACATTATACAACTGAACAGAAATAACGAGCTCGATAAATCATAATCCAGTTCCTGATGAAATCTATGGATACACACTTAAACACATATATATTCTTCCCCAAATACATATATTCAAAGTTTCCTACTAGTGTCACCAAACTTCAAAACACTTCATTTTTTCAACGCAATAACGATATTACTCAAATAACATAATCACTACATACCTAAACAATGGCATTTCAATTATGACTCACACCGACGCAATGAACAAACAAACCCAGTTCAAATATCAAAACCATTGCCGGTTATCACTTTCCATGAAATTCCAAAATCAATACTTTGTTCTCCTACACCAAAACCCAACAAACCGAAGATAGATCAACAAGTGATCGCTAACATCCTACATTATCCCTAAGCTCCAGTTTAGATGATTACAAAAATTTTACCTAGTACCCACATAAGCCACACAATGAATGTGTACCGAAATATGAGCAAGGCACATCAATTTTCAGAACAAACGAAACTGATATATGACTGTAAACACAGAGAATGTATAACACAATTTAACGATATTACTCAAATAACACAATTACTACATGCCTAAACAATGACATTTCAACTATGACTCACACTGACGGAATGAACAAATAATACCCAGTTCAAATATCAAAACCATTACCGGTCATCACTTTCCATGAAATTCCAAAATCAATACTTTGTGCTCCTACACCAAAAACCGACAACACAAAGATACATCAGCGAGTGACCGCTAACATTCTACATTATCCCTAAGCTTTCGTTCAGATGATTACAAACATTTTACCTAGTACCCACATCAGCCACACAATGAAAGAACATCAATTTTCAAAACAAACAAAACATAGCTTCTTTTGAGAGCAAAACTCGTATGGATTGCAATGCAGAGAAGGTACCTCCAAATTGAAACCAACCCTCAAGCCCTGAGTTTCTTTTCGAAACTTGACAAGCAACTCCTTAGGCACTAAATCAACCTTGTACAGCTCCGCCCAAGAACCAGGTTCTTCCTCATCATAATCAGGCTCCATCTTTCACCAAACCAAAACTACAAAAAAAAATCAAAGAAAATCAGATCAACCAACGTGCCCTAAACCCATTATCACCAACACTATCACAAAAATCCCACATTTCATCACCAAACATTCAAAAACCCTCTTCTCTCACAGGACACAATCTTAAATCACACAAAAAAAGCCCAAATGAAAATGGATAGAGACTGAAATTGGAAAATGAAACATACCCAGAAACCGACCGCGGGCCGGAAAAAAAGTCTACTTTGCATGCGTACGGCGGCCTGAGGCGGTTCACGGTGGCGCCAGATTCTCTACCTCTCGCCGGCCTGTGACTCTGTGCTCAAACTGGTCTAGGTGCGTTTTCGTATTCATCAAAATGGGCTCCTCGTTTTGGGCCAGTCATACATGGCCCATTGATTAGTTGGGCTCTTTCAAGCCCGTATGTGATAATATTGGGCTTATTGGGCTGAATGCTGATTCACGGAAGCCCAAACCAGACCATGTGTGTGCTCTCGAACACTTGGGGTAGACACTTTAGACTCAGCCGGCACCAAACTGAGATCTAATCTGAATCTGAACTAAAAAATTGAGAATTGTGAATTGTGAATAATATTCGCTTCTCTGAAATTAAGAAGTCGTTTTAAATCTAATTCGAGTATGGTTCTTACCACGACCTCATGTACCTATATATCTTGACATCACTTCTAAAGAATAAATGAGAAATAAAAGATGATTTGAATCTTCTCTCACATGGGCACACTATTTCATACTCAATTTTATCTAATTCAAGCGCGAATTCAATCAAGATCGAAACATAATAGACTCCAGTTAGTTCTGGACCAAACAGTTTCTCGCATACTATATGTAAGTTTGGTTCCCATATATTGAGAACCGAATAATTTGAATAGGGTCGGTTCTGGACGGTTCGGTTTCTGGGCATTTTTGTATTCAACAAATGGGCTCGCAATTTTTTGGGCCCGTCATAGATGGCCCACTTCTTAGTCAGGCTCACACAGGCCCATTATTTGAGTAATTGGGCTTGTTGGGCTGAATGCTGATTCCAGATAAGCACAGCCCAGACCCATGGGAATTGCATCGGTGCCCTTTGGGTGTTGTCTTCTTCGTTCCTCTTGACTCAGTTCACTCGGCGCAGACACATAAAGGATTCATCAGCTAAACCTCGTCCCCGTCTGTGGTGGTTCCGGCGGCTTTTCGCTTCCTCCGCCGGCGTTTTCGTCGCCGTCGACGAGATTGAGCCTCTCGAATCCGTCGGTGAGGTAAAAGTTTAATTTTTGCGTGCTTCTGTTCTTGTGGGTCTGTGGAGGCGGCTGAGAATCTCTGGAGATCTCGAGCCGAACTCCATGTAGAAGATTATGATACCCTTTTGATGGATAAGTTCAGTTTCAATTTGTATTTTGGGGAAAAGGGTTTTTTTGAAAATGGGGGGTTTAACTCTGATGAAGATATTGGGTTGATTTTCAGATTCTGGGGATTAGTTTGAGTGACTGGTAGCTATTGAATTGAATTTGATCTATTTCGGTGGACACATTTAGTGTTTGTTTGAAATTGTTGTTGTTTTTGTGATTTTCAATGGTGATTGTGATTGATGATGTTGATTCTGACTTATCCAGTTAAGATCAATGCTTTTATTGCTGATTCTTGATTGTTTCAGCATAATCTAAAATTTAGCAGGAAACTGATGTGTTAATTGGTGTGTAGTACAGTGATACTGATCTGGATCTTCAGATACTGAACCAATGTAACTGCAATGGAGAAAAAATCATCCTGAAACTTCTGAGCTATACTGTAGTTGGTGTGTTTACTCTTAACAAGATCCCATAGTGCTCGGTTATGTTGATGTAGTGGTCACTACTGTTTCAGCACTTTCTGTATAAGTTATTTTTGAAACCGACTTCTTTGCAGTATATAACAATGTGTCCGGTGTGTGTTTTTGGCAGGTTATTCTCCGAATGGATCTGAAGAATTGAGAGTTGACTCGGGAGTCCTATGGCGAATTTGGGATGTAGATTGCAGAATCCGAGGCCTTTTCAGTCATACTGAATCCAGTGATGGCGTGTAGCTGCAGATGACCCTCCTATCAGTGACCATCCGTCCCTCCAGGGTTCGAGCCTCCAAGATCTCCATCGCTCAATGTCACAATCAGGCCGGAAGATCCCACAATCGGCCCTTGCCCGATAAAGAGGACAACCACAACCCTGAGGCTTGGTTTGTTAAGGTTGTATGCACCCTTTTTCTTCACGTGCATCCGCTAGATACCTGTTCGGGGTATCTGAGTAAGAATCTGACCCCCGTGGTAGCTTTCGAGGTAATAAGAAGGTTAAACAACCCGAAACTGGGTTTGAAATTCTTCGAGTTCAGTAGGGAGAATTTGAGCACCCATCATTCTTTTTGGACTTATAATCTGCTCCTGAGGGCCCTCTGTCAAATGTGTCTCCACGACTCTGCTAAAATGGTATACGGTTGTATGAGGAATGACA
Organism: Geranium brycei; assembly: GCA_036897365.1. Lineage (NCBI taxonomy): Eukaryota > Viridiplantae > Streptophyta > Magnoliopsida > Geraniales > Geraniaceae > Geranium > Geranium brycei. Next base: position 17,102 of record JAYMTP010002771.1, read on the forward strand.
GGCTTTTTCCCAATGGCTCGCTCGTAGGGTTTTTGGTCTCGTCTTTTGCTCAGGTGGGAAAGTTTGATATTGCCAAGTTTTTACTTGTTGAAGCTAAGCATAATGAGGTCTGGGTGAATTGTGGTGTGTATAATAACCTATTGAACACGCTGATCAGACAGAGTAAAGTACATGAGGCTGTTTGCTTTTTCGAGGAGCATTCGGGATCACATTTTCGTCCAGATACTTGGACCTTCAATATTATAATCCGCGGGTGTTGCATAATAGGAGAAGTGGATAAGGCTTTTAGGTTTTTCAATGATATGGTGAATTTCGAAACCTTGCCCGATATGGTTACATATAACACACTGATAAATGGATTGTGTAGGGTTAACGAGGTTGATAGAGGTCATGACTTGTTAAAGAGAATGCAATGTAGTAGTAAAATATCACCTGATGTCATTACTTACACATCGGTCATATCAGGATATTGCAAATTGGGTAGGATGCAAGATGCTTCGATTCTTTTTGAAGAGATGGTTAGCTCTAAAACTAATCCCAATGCGTTTACTTTTAACGTTCTAATCGATGGATTTGGCAAGGCTGGGGATATGGTATCTGCCCTTGCCATGTACGAGAAGATGCTTTCTCTCGGATGTGCTCCCGATGTCATCACATTCTCTTCCCTAATCGATGGATATCGTCGGATCGGGCAGGTAGAGCAATGCTTGAAGCATTGGCACGAGATGAGTAAACGAAACCTATTTCCCAATCTCTATACATTTGCTATTCTCATAAATGCTATATGCAAGGAAAATAGACTAAATGAGGCTCGTGATTTTTTGAGGCAGTTGAATAGGAGTGATACCATTCCAAAACCATTTATATACAACCCCGTGATTGACGGATTTTGCAAGGCTGGAAATATCGACGAGGCAAATGCGATCGTGGCGGAGATGGAGGAGAACAGATGCTTCCCCGATAAAGTGACATATACTATTCTCATTATCGGGTATTGCATGCGGGGGAGAATGTCGGAAGCGATTAGGGTTTTCAACAAGATGTTGGCTATCGGTTGCTCCCCGGACGCCATTACCGTGAGTTCTTTTGTGTCTTGCCTTGTGAAGGCCGGCATGCACAACGAAGCGAGCCGTATTAAGAAAATGTCGGAGGGCTTCAACTCGGGGCTGTCATCTCCGAAAAGATCGGTCCCTTTGCAGGCAAATGTGGATATTCCAATTGCTGTGTATTAGAAAGCTGTATGGGACTTTGGAATGTGGAGTTATTGGTTGTTAAAATTCCAGCATCAAGTGCCAAATGAAGCATATCCAGCTTGTGGCACGAATGAGTTAGCAAGCTGTAAGTGTTTCTACCTTTTTTATCTCCTGTTGCATTATTGTCAAGCTGTTATAATCTTTTGGAAATAAATGCAATTCCTAATAAAACATTTGAAATTGGTTGTGAATATTGCTTCATTTAATTTATAAATGAAAATTTTATCGTGAATATTCCTAACAAAACATCTAAAATTTCTTGTGAATATTCCTCACAAAACATGTAATATTTAGGGCTGTTCACCGAGTCGGGTCGGGTATACCCGGCTCGGGTCGTACCCGACTCGGTTTGAGT
>JAYMTP010002772.1:0-18705 GCA_036897365.1 Geranium brycei
ACGACTGCGTGCACTTGCGCGTTATCGGGTGCCTGTGGACGACTGTCTACGGGCCCAACAACCTACTTGCTGAAAAAAAGTTTCCGCCAAATTGCATTGTAGTTAATTTAATTGAGTTATTCAACAACAATCATTTTACATGTCAACATTGCGTTACCAATTTTGTTTTAATAGCACCGGATCTAATACACCATTTTCGAATCAAACTCTTCTCAAGAACCATCTTATCTCAAGATATGGGTGAAGTAAATATGTCAAATTGTTTCATTGACAATAGACACACGTGTGTATATCCACCTTCAACATTATCTCTGGGGGCTGCTCTGAAATCACTTCTTTCTTCTCTCCATCCACCTATATTGTTTTGGTACCACAACACATATTAAAAAAACAAAATCAAGTTCCTCAAAAAAAAAAAAATCAATAACAACAAGTACCCCTATGGCAATTGGTAAAGAGAATATTGTATTCAATGATTTACAATGAATGACAGAGCCACTATATATAGGCTTGATTGATATTTAGGGTTTACAATAATCATAACGGTTAGGTATAACGGCTAGGGTTTATACGTACGGATACAACACGTACTGGGCATTGGCCCATATATATTAACAACCCCAAAAAGATTTAGAAATGAAAGATGTGGAGTGGCTATCGCACTTACTTCACCCATATCTTGAGAAGAGTTTGATTGGAAAATGTATGTGTTGCCTAATGCTATCAATAGTGTATTTAATATGGAAGGGAGGCGGGACCGAGACAAGAGGACATTGGGGGAGGTAGCTGGGTGGTGACCAATGGTGGAGGAGGGAGCTCCACGGTGACAACGGCTGGAGGGAGTCAGGTTCGAGAGAAGAGAATTAGGAAATAAGGAAACCGGAGAAAGAAGAGGGTTCTATCTTATTTAAAACCCAAAATTAACATCGACAGGCAAAATGTGGGCACCCTTAAAAAATAAGGGTGGCAGACAAACCCATGGCCGAATCCCTTATTTTTTTTACCAGCGGCGCATATATCATGTCCGCAACTGGTAAAAATTAAGGACGTATGATTCAATACGTCCACGACCATTAATTTTTACTGGCTGCAGACTGTATTCATATCCGCCGGGCTCATGCTAAACATGCAAAAAAAATCTTACACCATAGTATTTATTGGAAAGAGTCTGTTACCCTTATTTTCTATTCAAACAAAGTATTGGATCACAGATATAAACGGAAGTTAAGACATACCCGTTAAGCTTTGGTGAAGGGGCTTCCGCTGCGATTGAGTTGCAGTGATGCAGATTTGTGAGGAAGGAGCAAGAGTTTGTGAAAGATAAGAGGGTACAAGAAGAGAGGATAGATTATTCAAATTCAACGGTATTCTTAGAACAGGATATGTATAGGCTATAATATAAATTGTGGATTTTTCAATATGTGGGTTTCAGTCTCATCTGTACATTCCAGTACATGAAGCTGTAGTTTCCAACTGCTCGGAGAGGGTGTTCAAACCATTCACAATCTAATTTGTAGATATGTTAATAACTTGAATATAGCTTTCTAACAATGTATCCATGTATGTTTTCAACGCCCTTGTAACAAACGTAGTTAGGTAAAATTAGTCATAATACTGTAACAAAGGTCACCAATAATGTTATTGATAGTAGAACAGCACTGACACATACAAAAGAGATCCTATGATCAAAAACTGAAGATTCAAGTTAGGCTTTTGATGAAAGAGATGCACTTAAATTTCACTTGAACAGTGATAGTATCATTAACTATCAAGCCTCTTGATGGATCATTCAGATCACTCAGCTGTATGAACAAGGAATAGCCCCATCCAGGACTAACGTCAGTACTAAACCAATCCTCGTCATCTGCAAAAGTGTAGGAAAAGAAAATTCAAAAGCTGGAAAAAAAATATTTATTAACAAAAGCCGAAGTTGAATGAAAATATGATATTCTCGCCGTTATCAATAACCTATTTCCTCGTGGTGTATATGGTTGAGTTGATCCATGATGCTCAGTTTATACTTTGCATAGATGTTCCATCCACAAGGAAAAGAAGGAACATGAACACAGAGAAATAGGGACAGACATTTTCCCTTTCCCTTGGAATCTCCTCTAGGATGAAGTTTTAGAGTCCTGCATAATCATTAAATCACAGTTCAGTGATCTTTCTTACATTCGCTCACACCCAGCTTCCTTCAAGCTGGAGGAGAGAGACCCCAAGAAATAGCTAACTACCAAATAAGATACTTACCATTCGAGCCCTCCAAGTTCGAACACATCAGATTCATACAGTTTTGGTAATGTTGAAAACTTTTTAATCCTCCAAGTGAAAGTACTTTCGGCAGCGGAAAGATTATTTTTAGACAAAGACAGCCCCCCTTGCCTTTCAATCTTATTGAGAAAAATCTCAACTCCAAATGCACAGCAATCATCAACGAGGTACCCTTGAGAAGGATCATTGAATATTTCAAGGGAGAGCATTTTCACAAGTCCCGATTCTGTCTTCAGCGCATGAAATCGCCTCTCTTTCCCATCTGTTTAATAAGCATTTTAGTCATTTGTTCATTACAAAATGAAAAGACAAGTTGGTCACAGAAGTATAAATGAATTATTAACAGGTTACTAACCTTGTAGGACTAAGTAGTTATCACGGAGATGATCATACACAAAAAAATTGATGAAGGAATGAACCTCCTCGCCTTTAAGCCAAGACTTGTGCTCTGCCAATACCAAGTAGAGAGAGATATAGCCATCACCACCTCTCTTCTTGTCCCCATTTGGATACAATGATAGCTTCCTATAACATATCAATTTGAATAAATACACTTCCTAAACCCTCCAAAACACAATTACTAACCATGAAATTGTAGAGTTGATATCACCAATTACCATTTATAGCCACCAGCATTAAAACAAAGTGAATCATACTTGTCTTGTTTAGTTTCTGTGAGAGCCTTCAGAAGCAATGAGAATGATTCGATCTTGAATAAGTAGTTTCCCGGCCTTTCAGTTCTAACCGAGCATGAAATTGCTGTGAAGTATATAAGACAATAAGCAAAGAATTAATTTGTTAAGACTCAATTAACAAAACATGAAACAAAACAAAGATCTTGATCACATTTACCCTTATGCATACCGCCTTCGACATGGGAATCATTTTCCTTCATCACATGATTGATGTCCATATTTGGTGTTTTGCTTGGATCTCTAGCAAGTAGGAATATGAAGAAAGGATTCACATGAATACACATACAAACAAATTGGTACATATCTTTATTCATACTAATTAATAGGAAGGTGCTACATAAATGCTGATGAATTAGCCTCTTCGTATTCTGCCCTTTTGATTTTCCTTTTATGGCACTTGAACACAACAAAATAGACCGCTAAAATGGTTGTTAATTTCAATTATAGCGACCAGATCTTATGGCATGAGTCTTCTGGAAAGACAGGAGTCGTTTAGAATTAGTTGAGCAAGAACTTTTTTTTTTAAATTAACTAATTATAAGTTAGAAGTGTAATCACGAGAAAATAATATCTTCATGTTTGTATAGGAATTATACGTGACCATCAGAAGAAAGATTTGAGAGCTATGATCTGTGCAACGCCTCTAATGATCTGTGCTGACGCCTCTAACGGTAGATTTGTGTGGTAGATTTGTGTAATTATTCACAACTTCGTGCATTTTTTTGTCATTCACGGCATATAGGATGGTAAGTTCATATTTTGGTGTCATTATTTTATTTAATTATCTCATTTAACACAAATCATTGGCTATTTCGTGATTTCATTTCTTAAAATAAATAGTTCCACTTTTACTATTTCAGGATTACATTTTTTTTAAAATTAAACGATTTCATTTTTACTATTTCGCGATTACATTTATTAAAAACTAAAGGTTTTCATTTTTACTATTCCGTGATTACATTTTTTAAACAAAAGGTTTCATTTATTTATGTCGTTGACGGGAGTAAAATCTCAACCAAGAGATCTCACTCGCTCCCATGTACACGGAAAATGCACTGGTTGTCAAGTAATAATGAGCTTTCTTACGCTCGGTATATCGATCCCTTAAGTAGTGTGCGGTCTAGGTTTACACGGACGTTAGGGATGCTAGGTTTATGTTTCGGGTTAAGAAAAAATTCAACTTTTAGAAATGTTTGAATTAAAAGAAAACCAAACTCAAGACATGCGTCAAATCTCAAGTGATTGGGGAATGTAGAAAATCCGGGAATTATGTTCAAGATTTAAGTATTAAGTGGTTCAAAATTTCCCTGACAACTTTCCATTCTTAAAAGCCTAATAGATTCTTCTAACTTTTAAGTTTGAACCCTATAGCTATTAAATTGTACTCATTAGGTCTTCCTAATGTAGATCAAACTCTTAATCCCATTTACCAATCTCAATTAATTGTGAAAACAAGATCAAGACCTTTAATCTATTTCCCTAACTCAATTAGATCATGAAATCCATTTAGATTCTAGCAATTGTCATCATTTCATCCCCAATCTTAGAATTAGCTAGCCATTAATCCATAAAAATAGTCATACCCATATTCATCAAAATACCCATATAGCAAATCATCACAATGACTTCAACTCAATATTCCAATTTCAACACAACAGATGAATTCCTAATAATCAATACTCAAATCAACAAATATAAGCATCAAACTCAACATCAAGCATAATCCACAATCTCATGGATATTAAACAATCAACAATCAATTTAGCACTTCAAGTCTCAAATCAACTATCAATATTAAAACCCTAACTTCATCAACCCATATAGCAAATCATCACAATGACTTCAAACCCAATATTCCAATTTCAACACAACAAATGAATTCCTAATAATCAATACTCAAATTAACAAATATAAGCATCAAACTCAACATCAAGCATTATCCACAATCCACGATCTCATGGATATTAAACAATCAACAATCAATTTAGCACTTGAGGTCTCAAATCAACTATCAATATTACAACCCTAAGTTCATCAACTCATGAACATCCAAAATCTCAAATCTAAATACAAATTTAAATCTTAAAATCAACCTAAAATCAAGTAATCTATACAAAGTAAATGGATAGAAAGTTACTAAACTCAATAGAGATGAATAATCCAAGCTCCCTTTCTTCAAACTTCAAGCTCCAATGGCTTCCCTAAGCCTTCTTCTCCAAGCTTTTATCTTCCCCTCCTAAATCTTCAATCCTCTCTCTACCCAATCTAACCAAGTCTAATGGGACCTTATGAGTTCCAAGCCTTATTTAGCTACTTACACCATCAAAAATAGGGTAAAGTTCGGGTCTGTGGGTCTGGAAATAGCAGACCGGGTCTCTGTCCACCCTTCACGGTTCGGACGGTCGGGTCAACGGGTCGGATCCCCTTCGTGTCACGTAACTCAAAATTCTAGACCTCCGATGCGAAAATTTTCTTCTTCCAAGTTGTAACTATTTCAGTCATCTTTAAGTTGATGTAAACTTTCCTCGATTTGGAATTTGAATGAATAAGTTATAGCAGTCGCAACATCGGTGGCTCGCAGAGATCTGAATCCTCTTCACCATGATAAATAGTTTTGCTCTACTTGGACCTGGATGAAAAAGTTGTTCCCTTGCAAGATCTGTCAGCTGTGCTGGTAAACTTGTTTGACCGGACAGTTTGACTTTTTTTCCCCAACGCTAATTTTTCTTTGTTTTCGCTCCAAGAACACCTATTTTACCTAAAGCATACTTGTCTATTTTTACCTAAATTGCAGACCGGGTCTATTTATAGCCTCCAGCATCAAAACAAAGTGAATCATACTTATCTCGTTTAATTTTTGTGAGAGCCTGCAGAAGTAGTGAGAATGATTCGATCTTGAAAAAGTAGTTCTTGGGCCTTTCAGTTCTAACCGAGCATGAAATCGCAGTGAAGTATAAGACAATGAGCAGACAATTAATTTGTTAAAACTCAATTAACAAAACGAAGATCTTAATCACATTTCCTTATTCACATGCTTGATGTCCATATTTGGTCTTTTGCTTGGATATGTACCAAGTAGGAATATGAAGAAAGGATTCGCATGAATATACGTACAAGCATGAACATACCAAGTCATGTAAATCCCCTTTTGTGGCAGATATTAATATACAGTTTCAAATAGTGCATGTCTGGGCATTAGAATAGTCAGGGTCATTAGCATTGGCTGGTCATGTGATTTTGGTAGGTAATTTCAATTTAGTATATCATCACGTCAACATGTCAAAATGTGTTTGTGATGAAAAGAGAGGTTGGAATTTGAGGTTATTGATTCTTTTTTTTTAGATAAAGAAAAAAAGAGCTCAGGTGCATCTTTCCAATTTCAGTTTACCAAAATAAAATGAATCAAATTGAAAAGACAGTCTTAACATTTTCAAATTGGGTGGCTCGTCCCATCCCTTGTTCAATCTCCTTAACAATATTTGAAACTCATTATCAATTTGGAAAACCCTCTTTAAGCTAAAGCTTATTGATCCACAATTTCAAAAACTATAAAGTCATAGATAACAAGACAAAAAATCCAATAAATTAAAAATTATATTTTTTTTGGAGGTTAGTAGCTCCTGTTATACTATACGAACAACAACACTACAGATTCACCGTCCATGAATACGTTTGGATCCAAACAGAGATTTTACGTTCATAATCAAGTCTCAGCCAAAACACCAAAATTGTAGAAGAAGATTCGAAGAATACAAAGCTACCAAGGTTAAAATTTTCAGACATTGGCAGCTCCAGCTATACTCAACGGGCATTAGTCGTACAGATTGTAACGTTATTGTAAATTGTCTTTAATATTGTTTCACTGTAATTTTTTTTATCATTTATGGACTAACCCGTTGTCTAACATTTTATTCATTCAACAATTACATGACTCAAGATGTCATCCTTTACGAACCCTCTTGTGTTGACACCCTGTCTCTAAATTGTTGAAATTCACACTTGAGACAAAGTCTCACATTAAAAGTGTATGAGGTGGAAAGAAAGTTTATATACACATTAGATTCAAAACCCACTAGACTAGTCTTTTGGGTCAAGAATGGGCTCTAATGTGTATATGAGCCTCCTCATGGGGTTACTCCTCCTTGGTAAAGACTCAGGTTCTCCCCAACAATTGGTATCAGAGGGTAGGTTCCCGTTGACTCATTCTTGGTAAGCGGGCCGGGGTAATTCTCCTAGTTTCGGTTACACCTAGGAAACCATGTGATGAGGGCCCGTGAGGGATTGAGTCGAACTGGTGAAACCGGTTTGGGCTTTTAGGGGGAGCAGACCCAATGTGATGAGGGCTCAGTGTAAAGGGAGAGATTGTTGAAAGTGGAAAGAGGGCTTATATACACATTAGACACAAGACCCATTACGCTAGTCTTTTGAGTCAAGAATCTATTATATCTATAAAGCCAATATCCAATGAGTTCCATGTGGCATGCTTCATAATCCCCCGTTCCTCAATTCCTCGCTTCTCGTGCACTCTCTCGCTTTGGGAGCCTCGATTATGGTACATTACAGGTATGGAAGTCCTCTCCCGTGCGATGTCATTTTGGGAATCTCAGGCGCCCTCTGTGGTCGGAGTCTCGGACGTTTTGAGTCCCTGTTTCCGAATCGATGCCGTCTTGCCTGTTTGTGTTCTTGAAATCTCAGGCTCCCTTTGTGTTTTTTTAATCGACGTATTGTTTCCGGCCATTTTCAAAATTGATTACCCTTGGTGAGTTATTGTTTGAGCCGTTATTCTTCTCGTGTTTTGGTTTTCCTCTTCATAATACCATGTAAGTGTGTCTTCTATTTCCTGTATTCCTCCTTTTCCTTTTGGTTTATATTGTTGTTTTGGGTTAACCCTAATTTGTGCGGTCCGTCTTCTACTATCGGCCCTTGCTATTTTCTCCTGTCCCTTGTTCCGCTGTATGTGCTGTCGCCCTTACATTTTCTCAATATACTATCTATTTGTCTTTCAGGGTTATAAAATTACGATAGTCGGTCTCATTCAGTCTATCGATGAGGATTGTAACTGGTTCTGTTTTGGCTGTCCTGTGTGCACTGAGCAAGTTTCACGTTCCGATCTTTACTACACATGCATGTCCTGTGGGGCTGTCACCAACTCTCCGGTGCCTCTGTAAGTGCGCTTTCCAGTTTTCTTAACATATGTGATGAGAGTTCGCCGCATTCTTTTTAATGCAACTACACTTTTGAGCGTTCTCTTGCGAGTTTTGAAAATATTTTCGCCATATGAGTAGTTGCCGCTCCTGCATGTAATTGTTGAATAAATGGCCCAGCCATATTCGTGGTAAGGTGGCATTTGATTACCTTTGGTGCGTCGAGTGATAGTGTTGTTTGTAATTAGGTAATTTACGAACTGTCCTTAAGTTTGGGTTTACGATGAGATATCTAGAGATTCACGATCAAAATAGGACTGAATGCACTACAAATATTATAAGTAGGGGTGTCACATCCAATATAAGTAAAAATGGTCGTCTTTTTAAGGTTACTCTAATTTTGTATATATTAGGAATAATCTCGCATAGTGGCACTTAAGTGAACTGAAAAAATTTAAGGGCGGCAGTATATTGAGAAAATTTACGCCACTACTTTTATAGTATTTTGTCTCGGCCGAATTGTTTTGTTTTGCTGTTGCTCCGTTGCTATTCTTTTTTAGTGCAAATACAATGTTGGGCTCTGTAACAGCTTCACTGCTGTGCTATTCGCACGTTCTCCCGCGAGTTTTCAATTTCTTTTGCTTCGTATGAGGAGTGGCCGCTCATGCATATAATTCTTTGATGCGTGATCAAAGTTGTATTATTTCATCCAAGTGAACCATTTTGTTTTGTTGTGGCTCCGCTCTTACGTGTAATTGTTGAATAAATGGCCGAGCCATTTTCATGGTGAAATGGCATTTCATTAACTTTCTTGCGTTGAGTGGTGATGTTGTTTGTGATTTGTCCTTAAACTTGGGTCGCGATTAAAATATGTCTGAATACACTACAGAGACTTTAAGTACAGGTTGCATCCAATATAAATAACTATGACCATCATTTTTAAGGTTACATTAATTTTGGATATATTAAGAACACTCTCACATAAGGACACTTAAGTAGACGTGTAAACGAGCACAGCGGACTCTCGATAAATGGGTGAAGTTGTCGTATTTTGTCTCAAGGGAATCCCTATCAGTGGTCGTGGTGCTTCGGCATCCAGGTCGGGTACAGTTACAATTTGCCAGTACTATTGCTGTAAGATACAACAACGGTTAAACGAAGGTCATAAGTTGATTAACGCCAGTCGACTGTTCCAGCAGTATGTGGTCCACGCGTATCTGGCTATAGAGGAAGGTCGCCTTCGGTGGGTTCGCCATCACCAGGAGGAACTACGTTCAGACCTATTTTCTGGTTTGATGGACGACATCCATCATGGTGATACTGATGCTAGAAAAGTCGATAAGGCGATTATATTACCTTCTACTCATACTGGTAGTCCACGATACAAAGCCCAAAATTATCAAGATGCCATGGCCATATGTAGATGGGCTGGTTATCCAGACATCTTCCTTACTTTCACTTGCAACCCAAAATGACCTGAAATCAATGAAATGTTGGGTGTTATAGGCAGACAGGACGACCAAAATAGGCATGATCTATTAGCCCGCATTTTCCATATAAAGTTGAAGGAGCTGATGAATTATTTGAAGACTTCTAAGCCATTTGGTGCGGTGCTTGCATGTGAGTTTGTCTTATGTGAACATATATTTCCTAATGTTATGCGATTGTTGCAGGTTTATACACGATAGAATTTCAAAAGAGGGGTCTGCCTCATGCGCATATCCTATTGTTTTTGGAACCGAAATACAAAAAACCTTCCCCTGACCGAATTGATTCTATTGTCAGTGCTGAACTCCTAGACCCTAATCTAGATCTAGTTGGGTTCAGTGCCGTTGGTCGGTCCATGATGCACGGTCCATGTGGATTGCAAAATCCATCGTGCCCGTGTATGGTGAACAAGACATGCACAAAAAGATATCCAAAGTCTTGGACCACAACTACTTCGATTGACTCGACCGGTTTCCCAGTGTATAGAAGAAGAGATAACGGTGTTCGTATAACAAAAAAGGCCACGTCCTTGATAACCGTCACGTCGTTCCGTACAATAGGAATCTTACTGTGATGTTTGATGCCCACATCAACGTGGAAATATGTAATCACTCTCGGGCAATAAAATACCTCTTCAAATACATACATAAGGGCCCTGACAAGGCAGCAGCTACTGTTGAACGTTTAACTGGTAACAGGGGGTGGATGAGATCAAGACGTATTTAGACTGTAGGTATATCTCCGCTTCCGAGGCATGTTGGCGTATCTTTAAATTTGATATTCATTACAGATTCCCCCCCGTCGAACGCCTGACTTTACACCTAGAGGGCGAGCATATTGTTACATTTGGCCCTACCTCCAATGTTGAGTCAGTCGCCTCCCGCCCAAATGTGAGAAAAACAAAGTTCACTGCATGGATGGATGTGAACAAGAAATATACAGAAGCTCGCAAATATACTTACACGGAGTTCCCACAACATTTTGTGTGGCATTCAATGGAAAAGATTTGGACCCCCTGAGTCCAGAGCGTTGCGGTTGGTAGGGTGTATTTCGCTCATCCTGCGTCTGGGGAAAAATTCTACGTGCGTATGTTGCTTAATGTCGTAAGGGGATGCACATCCTTCGAGGACATTCGGACGGTAAACGGACACGTCCATGAAACTTACAAAGCGGCGTGTTTTGCCCTTGGTATGTTAGATGATGATACTGAGTTGGCCGAGTGCTTGACCGAGGCTTCTTACTGGGCGTCTGGACATGAGCTACGTCACTTATTCGCAACCTTGCTCACCAACTGCCAAGTTGCTGATGTGGTTGGGTTATGGAGATCACATTGTGAAATGTTGTCTGAAGATATAGTCGTCGCACAACGGAAAAAGTATAGCAACGCCAACTTGCATTTGAGTGATAAGGAGATTGAGGCACATGCTTTATTTGAGATTGAAACACTTCTACTAAAGATGGGGAAAAGCTTAAGGGATTTCCACGGAATGTCGTTGCTCGATAAGAACATGTTGCGGCAGTTGCGAAATCGTTTGCTAAAAGAGGAACACAGTTATTCTCGTGAGAATGAGGGGGAAATACACACACGCTACTTTACTAGTCTTAATGTTGGACAGAGAAGGGCGTATGATGCCATCATGGCATCAGTTGATGACAAACGCGGTGATCTTATATTCATACAGGGTCGCGGGGGAACCGGAAAAATGTATCTTTGGAAGACTATCATATCAAAGATCCGATTCGAGGGGAAAGTCGTGTTACCTGTAGCATCGTCCGGTATTGCCGCACTATTGTTACCGAACGGGAGAACGGCGCATTCACGTTTCCAAATACCTGTTGATTTAGCGGCAGACTCATCGTGTGAAATACGGCACCGCACAAATCTAGCAGAATTGCTTATGGAAACCTCACTCATAATATGGGATGAGGCGCCGATGGTACACAAACATTGTTTTGAGGCATTAGACATGAGTTTTCGTGACATTCTCTCAGCGAATTCTGAAGACAACGCGCATAAACCTTTTGGTGGTATCACGGTTGTATGCGGCGGTGATTTCAGGCAAATTCTACCTGTGGTTCCAAAGGGAGGCCGGGCGGACATTGTCAGTGCGTCTCTAAATTCGTCTTATCTATGGCAATCGTTCGTAGTGTATGAACTCACCAAAAATATGTGGCTGGCACGTGGGATGCTTAGTGCCTCTGAAGTACGTAATGTTATGGAGTTTGACAAGTGGATGTTGATGATTGGGGACGGGGCCTATTACGATGAACCATCCGAGGAAATGATCCACATGCCAATCGATATCGGTCATGATGAAGTGATTAATACTGTTGAGAGGCTCATTGATAAAATATATCCTTCCCTATCCGATAGATATAGTGATCCAGCATACCTGTCAAATCTTGCCATTCTTACCTTGAAGAATGATATGGTCCATCAAATAAATACTTTAATGATAGACATATTGCCAGGTAAGGGTGAAACGTATTATAGTTTTGACACGGTTTGTAAGTGTAATATACGAACATCCGAAAAGGATCTATTGTATCCAAATGAGTTTCTCAACAATCTCAAGTTCAATGGTGTACCAGATCATGAGCTGAAATTAAAAGTAGGTTCTCCAGTTATGTTAATGAGGAATTTAAACCAGTCGGAAGGGTTGTGCAATGGGACCAGACTTTTGGTAACGGTTCTCGGTAGGTGGTCCATTCGCGGGGATATAATGACGGGCACTCACAAAGGCAAGAGTGTCACAATCCCTAGAATTATTATGTCACCAAATGATGTGAATTGGCCTTTCAAGCTCAATCGGAGGCAATTACCAGTAACCCCCTGTTTTGCCATGTCTATCAATAAGAGCCATGGCCAGTCGCTCGATCACGTTGGTGTCTATTTATCGAGACAGGTACCTTCCACCTTCACCTAATAGTAAATGTACATTTTTAAAATGGGTTGGCAAAAATAATTCATTAATCCCAATTGTTTGTGATCATTAGGTATTTGCACATGGGCAACTATAGGTTGCTATTTCACGCGTTACGTCACGCAATGGTCTAACAATAGTCAACGTTGACGAAGACGAAGACGTGCATGACAAATGTATGGTAAAAAATGTGGTGTACCATGAAGTGTTTAGAAATATCAAGCCAACTGTTGATGGTGGACATGTATTGTTTGTTTGACGAATTCTATTCCTCGTGTGCTCTTCATTTATTTTCAAGTTCAAATTTCAAATTATTGTGTTCATCATCTCAGGTGATCGGTTGACGGACATTTCGTGCCACTTGTTTTGGAAATTTTTCAACAACTGTCGTACAATTACCTTTCTTATCTTATGATAGTTGGTCCACATGATTTTATATAGTAGATTTTTAATGCCCAATAACAACCGACAAAAATAATATGAACTTCCTTCCCTCAAACCATGGTTTTTTTAAGGTACCCTCAAACAATGATTAATGTGTTCAATCATTGTATTCCATGTATTTTACTTGATTTGTCTCAATATGAAAGTCTTAATAATAGACAATTAAATAGGTTGGTTCGCAACAAACAGTCCTTTAGGACTCAACATAGGCTGGTCGACAACAAAAACCCCATTAGGGCTCAACACGCGCGCAACACAACACAGACACGTCTGGAGTCTATATGTGTTGGTCGCCAAGGTTATTGTTTCTGTTTTCGATACCTCCGATTCGCCGCCGACTATTAGAGGCGATATGTGGTCATTGATACCAATAACAGTGGGTTGGCCTACTCTTTCTCGGAGCCGCATGACCTGCTTTGGCGTCGCCTAACCGCATCGGAGGACATACTGTCCCATTTTACACCATTGCTTGTACGAAGAGTTGACCGTACTTATTTATGGCTATGGTATTCAGTAGTTGTTAAACCTCTCTTGTTTATTTTTTTCCTGCAAATAGTTTACCTGATTAGTCATCGGCATAATAATTTGACGTAATTTTAGTGGTGTATTTGAACGGTCCGGAGACAAGGAGGCCACTGTCTAACGGCGTATCAAAGTTCCTTGGTCTTCCAATGAAGTTAAGGTATGTTTCCAAGTAATATTGGCAAGTAATTTGAAGGGGTATTTTAACGGATTGGTAAATTTTATGCTCTGTCATTATATATTATTCATTTGGCTCAATGAATAGTACCTCTTTGTCTACTTATCGATTGGCAGAAAGTGGGAATGCTATTAAGTCGAGTACAGTGGGTATTGCCAATGATTTAATCTTCCAACGCTTATGTTTGTTTCCAGTTGTTCGTGATAAATGTTACAATATTATAGCGGGAGGTATGATTCGACAAAACACAATACAAATATGCTTAGATGAGTTACGGAATGACTTAGTTTTTCTTATATTTTGGAAGCCTTGAATAATTTTAGGGGGTTTTGTTTCATGCTGCAGACATACAATCCTTGCATTATTTGTTTGTTGCTTTATGCGCTTCCTAATATACTTTGATTATTATTTGTTTCCAAACAACGGTCGCTTGGATGTATATTAGGCGGAATTTGATTACAAAATATTTTGAGAATTACTGATAGGGCAAGAGCATGTGATTGGTAATTTCGTTGTTCACCTAAATTAGGAGGATTGCTTATTACGTTCCGCAGACACCCATACATGTT
Source organism: Geranium brycei (assembly GCA_036897365.1). Lineage (NCBI taxonomy): Eukaryota > Viridiplantae > Streptophyta > Magnoliopsida > Geraniales > Geraniaceae > Geranium > Geranium brycei. Next base: position 14,236 of record JAYMTP010002772.1, read on the forward strand.
TTCCATTTCTGCGATCATAATGTTGTTGTTAACAATATTGGTGATATTACAATACTTACTTGTGGGTTTATTTATTTATTGTCTTTGCAATGTATAGTCATGTTCGTTTTGCTATTATTTTGGGGTATATAGGCTCGTTAAGTCATCCATACCTGTGTCAGATATTGTCACTCTCTGACTAAATCTTGTAATGTGGACAGTGTCACTAGCGATTAAGAGAAACGTGATCTTCAGATCATGTTACATTCATCTCTTTCTAACATATGCCTATTTAATTTATAGCCGTCTATAAATTTTGTGTATAATGGACATGTTATTGTTTGTTTTATTTTCCATGTAACTTTTTTGATTCATGCTCAGGGATAGCACCGCGCATCGCGCGGTGCCCCACCCTAGTGGACTCTAATATGTATATGAGTTTTTTCATGAAGTTGCTCCTCCTTGATAAATGCCAAGGTTCTCCCCAACATAAATGTTGTGGTTGATTTAAAAACTAGACATCTTGAGACAACCATACCTCTTTCATTAAAATACATGTCCCAAAATGTTTTTGGCTCTTGTTATTTTTGTGCTCTATTTTTATTAACCATATGTCGTCCTTGGTTATTTATGGTGAAATTTTTTATTAGGTTTTATCCCATATCAAATACTTATTTTCTATTATATATTTTGGGGTACATGTTTTGTGTGGATTTTCAATCTCAACTCACTTGAATGCGTGTTCTTAGATTACTCTTGCGTATAAAAGGGATATTATTATTATTGACCTAGTCTTTACATGTGCCTAGTGTCTATTGATGTTACTTTGTACAATATTTCTTTCTCTTTTCTTCTTCTTTCACTCATTCTTTACGACAAGTAGAGCCTGATGGTGATTTGTTGATTTATAATGTCACTCGTTCATCATCGATAGTTTCTTCACAAATTAGAAGTAATCCTACTTCATAACCACCAATTATAGAGAATCTTGTTTCACCACAACCAAGTGTTTTTTACAACAGCCACCAGCCATTGTTTCTCCTACACTACCACCACCACATTCGCTCGGTTTAATCACAATGACAAGCTCCTCTGACTACTTGTTCACAACTAGATTCTTCTTCAACATCAGATCCTATATATGACCTTCCTTATATCCTTTGCAGTTAAAAGTACTTGCACTTATCCTATTGGGTCATGTGCCTCGTACAATTAATTCTCTTGGAAGCCTTGTCACGTGAATGGACTAGATGTGAATGGTATTTGGGAACGTGGTGGGTTTTTCCTATGGAGTTCAACTTAGATGGCTCTGTGACTCGAATTAAATCTCGCCTTATTTGCTAAAGGTTGTGCTAAAACTTATGGTGTTGATTATTCTAACACGTATTTCATTGTAAGAAAGTTCACATCTATTTGTTAGATTGATAATTATATCGGCTCGATATTAGGAATTTGTTCTTATAGGGGGGTTTTCTTGTAATATTCACAAGATTAGCAAACCCCGTCATGCACAATATTATTGTCATTCTCCCGACTACCTCTGATCTCATTCTTAATTATGTTTAAAGCTCCAATGACATAATACAAAATACATGATTAATAAAATGTATTAATTACTTATAGTACTCTGTGGGGCGAACAACAACTAGTTAAATTATACATTAAAGACAATTTCATATTGCAAAAATTTCAACTTATTGTACACAAAACATATCAACATACCTTATAATCGAAGAATTTGGTATGATATTTTGAGTCGATTCCAAATTGATATGGTTTTATAACCTCCCACAATATTGATCAATATATATTTATTCTTACACAAATCTATCTAATGAATCAATTCTATTTTCACCAACACCATGTAACATATCAATCCACTTCTAACTTTTATATAATGAATTAGAAATTGTTTCAAAGGTGACGTACATTTTTTATCAGCGATTTACAGTATTGATGGTCATGTATTGACTTCACTTACACATATAGTACACCACCATTAACTTAATAGTGACGTGTCATTTTGGTCCGTCGTTGTTATTGATATCCTCCTTTCATTTGTCATTGATTTTGTGAAAAAGTTGATTTCAATTATAATTACTTGATGAAACTTTCATGTTCTCACTTCTTTAGTGTTCTATTAGTTGATTTTCATGATTCATGGTCATTACATCATATGTGAATACATTGAATTCATCTTCAAAATGAATATGACGATTTCCCTTACTTTACATGAAAATCTTATAGATCTTGAACTGCTGCAGATGAGGAGGACCGTATCATAATCGCGAGTCATACGATACATGGTAACAAATGGCCGACAATAGTGAGGATATTACCAGGCAGAATAGACAATGCCATCAAGAACCACTGGAACTCTACACTCAAGCGCAAGAACTTGCAACTTGAGAAGTCTTTTGACACTTTCGAAGACAACAGTCTTGACAGGACAAAAGTGTCCTCTGAAGAGACCCTTTCTGTAAGAGATATCAACTCATTCACTTCCACAGAAGCAAAGGATGCTCGATGGAGAATAGGTCTAATCAATTTACTGAAAATCCTCAAATCAAGGAAGTACATGTCACCCAAGCAAAAAACCATCCCACCATTTCTAGGCCAGTGACGCGTGTAAGTGCATTTAGCGTGTACAACCCTCCTAGTTAATAAAATATCGAAGCATTGTGTTTATTTTTATTAGAAATAAAAGGCCCAATTAAATTTTTTTGCTTTAAGTCTCGATAATCGTTGAGACAATCCTGGTTATTGACGTAATAGCAGCCCACAACAACATACTAACAGTGACGTACCCAAAGATGATAAGCCAGCCCAACAACATTATGTTGTAGTGACGGTGTATTCATATATTCTTACTAATGTATTCACGAAGATTGATCTAATATAAAGTTTACATATTGTTTTGTTTTAAGTTAACTTTTATACTATCTACGTTATATAATAAGAAAAATTTAATGATAAGTTTGGAACAAAACAAAATTTATCGACTAAATTTATACAGTTAAATTTGGAGACTAAATTAGAACCGGAAAATGCAAATAAAACTAATGAGAAATAACTTGGATGGTTATCTAAAACAAAATAAAGTTAACGGGTATTGATCAATTGCAAACATTGAGTTTTGCTATAAATTTTAAAACACTTCTAGTCCATTGGATAAAATAATTAATGGTCAGATTTAATGCTGAGTCATTAATGACATATTAACGTAAATATGAATTAATTGTAAATTTCTTTTGGTCATTTTATACCATCAGAGGGGTATAAACATATTTTTATACCCCTATTTATTTTGAATATTATTTCCTTAATTAAATATCTTATTTTGAATTTTGAATTTTATTTCATTAGTTGAATAGCTTTTAATATTGGTTTATTGCAATGATTTGATTGGTTCACTTGTAAACCGTTTTATCGGTCTAATACAATGGTTTCATTGGTTCATATGATATGTTTAATCATCAGATTCATCTAATATGTTTCATCTGATATGTTTTATCTGACATGTGTCATCTGATATGTGTCATCTAATATGTTTCATCTGTTATGTTCATCTCATATGTTTCATCAGATATGTTTCATCAGATATGTTTCATCGAATATGTTCATCTCATATATTCCATCATATATGTTCCATCAATCCGGTTTCATAAATATGATTCATGTTTGAGTTCATATAACCGATATTCAAGAGTCACCAAATATGTAAACTATATTTAGTTCTCATGACAAATTTAGTTCACATGGCAAATGCACAAGCGCACATGTGAACTAACCGATATTTAGTTCACATGGCAAATGCACAAGTGCACATGAACAAAACGAAATCCACGGTCCATTTGAGAACGTGAATATGAGATTGGAGCACATAACAAACAAGCACGTACATTTACAAGTACATACATGGTCCATTTTTTAGATTAACATGCCTGATTCCAGTGGCATTTTGAAATTAGCTTATAATCTAAAAATTAGACATAAATGCAAACAGACACGTATGATGTATGATTCGCCAATATTGTTATTCCAATTCGTAAACTAACAAAATTCTACCATCTCCACGAATTTAAACATGAGAAACAACCAATTCAACAATTTACCAGTAACGCAAACCCAAATTGAATCGCAAACCCAAATTAAGCGTTGGAAATCACAAAAATTGAAACCCATTACACGTTCACCATTCCATTCGCAAACAAAAATCAGCAATCAACATAAAAAGTTACCGATTAGAATGGAATCAAATAGCTAATTGATGCATCTGGATGAAGATGGAGCCGCAGATGAAAGTCGTCGCCGGAAGGAATATCCAAGCTGAATCGCTAATCCTGAATCGAGGGGCGACACGAGATATGGAGGAGGGGGAGCCGTCGCCGTCGCCTGGATGGTCGATCCGCCTGGTTTGAATCGCGTAGCTGAAGCGGCGATCGAATCCTCACCGTCTCCGTGTTTGGAGCCGCCGTCGACTGGTGCCGG
>JAYMTP010002773.1:0-18698 GCA_036897365.1 Geranium brycei
GCGGCGGCGGCGGAGCGTGTGGAGCCGCCATCGCCTGGGAATCGTCAACGACGACGGCTCAAAACGAACTAATCGAAAGATCGATCTGTATGGATCTGGAGAGGCGAGGAGCAAAATTTCCCCAACTTTCCCTAGAAAATGGAGGGAGAGAGGGACGAAGAAATTGAAGAAATGAAAAATGAATATTATAAGAGAGGGAGGGACTCTCTGTAGGTATTGTTTTGTTTGTGGCTTGGAGACGGTTTCGTTCCCGCCAAAACCGACCGGTCTTTTTTTCTATTTTATTTTTTTTGTTGTCAAAATTAATTGGTGTGAAGAGAGATAGACACTGGCAGCGAAATGGAAGATACAGAGAATTTTACGGTGCCAGAACTAAACTTGGAAAACGTAAATAGCTTGTGTTGATTTATTTTGAGAAATTCACTAGCAAGACCAATACACAAGAAATATATATTCTAACAATTTTTTTTGAATGCATATATTTAGGGAAGCAATTCATGAAAAACTATTGTTACAGTATAAGCTTAAGAATTAATATTTTTATGTGATGCCCGAACCCAAGTCTTAGAAATTCTTTTTGGGGGAATATTTAGGCCCTTGACATTTAACCGCGAGTGCGCTCGTTTTTGTGGCAGGTGGCTTCCGCTTCTCTCCTGACTCGGGGAACGTTTGCGTCCCGAGGCATCTATGTGTCAATCAAGTCTAGAATCTTTGGAACACATCTTATTTGATTGCACTGTGGTAAAGAGGGCTTTGGCGATTTGGGGTTTAGCGGTGCCGGTTCTGGCAGCAAACTATGTGCTCTCAAGACTCGTGGATGTTAGCTCACGATGCCAGTGCACCACTCAAAAGTCAAAACCTTTAACCATCGCGCAAGCACGCGATCAACAAGTAGTAAACCTAATAAAAGTCGTGTCGATTCCAAATAGACTAACGAGTGTCAATTCAAAACAATTTTAGCTATGTAATATAAACTAAAACACTATTTGTAGCGAGAAATATTGATTTAAAATCGACTATAATAATAGCAAGCAAATATAAGAGAACGATTCAATAGAAACGAATAGGTCACTATCATTAACTCAACTCAGCATCTATGATTGATCATGACATCAGGCTGTGAGGTGTCCCAAGATTTTGCTTTTTCGCTCCATGCTAGCCATTGTCATGGGTTGAGGGCTTGGAGATGTCACGGTCGTGATACGCTCTTAAGATTTGTCACGCACTCATTTGGTCTCTTTTTCCGCCCTAGAATTGCATATTTATACTCAAAATATGGTGTATACACATATGACATTGAGATTGATAAATTACTGCGTTAGAGGGTAGAAGAAGCTTAAAGAGTGATAAAAATGGATCATAATCGTAATACTGATGCACAGTCACATCAATGACCCTCTACACATTAATTGGTAAGCTGAAATTTGGGGATGTGACTGTTTTTTGCTGGGTTATATGGAAATCTAGAAATGCAATTATCTAAAGAGGAAGAGGTTTACTCCAATAGCTATCATTGTTGAATCAAGTAAGATTATCTCGGACTGGATTGAGGTGCATCAACACGCTCTAAAGCAGACGAGATCCCATTCGTTGCAGAGGTGGGTTCGCCTGACTACAGGATCGTTAAAACTAAATGTAGACGAAGTTATAGATGTAAATTGTTGAATTTTCGGTGTTGGTCGCCTGGATCACGAGGGATCAATTCGGGAGACTCAACACTTTCCCAGTTTCCAAGATGTAATAGCTTCAAATATGTTTTAAAGAAATAATGGTTTTCAAAATAAAAAATTGTATGTATGGTGATACTAGATCAATGATTCTCAAATATCTAGTATTTCATTATTAAAATAAATAAAACAATACCCATAATAGTATATTAGTAAATAGTCATCACACAACCACGGGCGGATCCATAATTTAAAATTTCATACTATTTTTTTTCAAGATTTTTACAACCAATCTTAAATTACTCATCCCAACCAAGGTGCCATAGCCCTCCTCCTCAAAAGAGGAGTACTCAGACCACTACGCCAAGCAAACAAGGGCTACTATAAATTTAATTTCATTAATTACATAATTAATTTAAAAAATAATAATATAATTATTGAATGCATATAAAAAACTAATTCGAGTTTGATTATTTATTTTTTAGTGAGTTCAAATTTAACTTTCATAATTATAAAATAATTACCAAATGCATATAATAAAATTTAATTCAAACTTGATTATTTTTTAGTGGAGTTCGAATTTAATTTGCATGTATATGGAAATACAAAGTTGGTTTCACAGAAAATGACTTGCAATTCCAAAACCTTAAGAGTTCAAACAAAAGATAGAAAATCTCTTTACATACCCACTGCAAAGCCTTGTAGCCATTACAATTTCAAAACAACAAGGGTATGGAAAATCTTATTCAGGAGATGGAGAAAAGGGCATAGAGGTCATATTATTAGATCAACAATATGTAAAACTTACACCCTTGCCCCGGATTTCTTCTCCCACCACTCCAAGAACTTGACCTGCGCGGCCATTGTATCCAACCTGTAAAGTTGCAGCAGGTGGTTCGCGAATTCATGCCCAAAAGTCCAGCCGAACATTCCTCCGGCCAGAAAGGACAGCCCGGCACCTGTCAAGTAAAATCTCAAAGGTGTGAGTACATTCGTAAACTAATTTATAAATGATCACGACTTTTGACATAGACGATTTTCTACTCCTCCAACATTCATTTCTATTGCCCAACTCCAATTTTCTAAGAGAAATTGTTTACCGTTGTTATAGCCTCTATTTGCAAGATGCGATATGATTTTATTTTTCCATTAGTAGAATGCAAAATTTCATGAGGATTTTCCCACAAACATAAGCCAAACTAGAATGGTCGCATCCTAAATTAGATGTACGGTTTGCAAATACATAATTCCATTATGGTCTTAGAAACATAACATTTCTTCCATACTATCCCACAATATTGTCAAGTAGATGAGATTTATATAAATCTGAGTTTAAAATTATCAAAAGTGAAATATATGCTACAGCTGAGTTTGATTATGGTGTCTAAACTCGCTTAATACCTAAAGTTGATTTGGTTCTCGTATCATTATCTTTCATATTAATTACTCACAAGAGCAGAACTAATAAATGTGGAGGAATTAGATTACCGTGTAAACTTCTTGAATACTTCCAAGAAACACCTGCGGATGATACAGCTCCAAGAAGACTTCCCGCGGCAGCATATGTCACAGCTTCCCTGGTAGTTTTTAGCTGTGAAAAAAGGTAGCGGTGAATAACTCAATAAATTCATAGGAAATATATAATCGTAAACCATATAAAGTCATTACCAAATACTGGTCAATAATCATCACTAAGAGTCACAGACAGTGATATATCACTTGCTCCAACTCACATCTAAAATTCTTAACTTCAGATCTCATTCATCCTCAAGAACATGCACACAGTTCATTGAAATCATTCACAAAATAAAGAAATATACAATACAATTCAAATCACGTCAACTAACTCGATCAAATCTCCAAGAATTTGACATCAACAAGTCCTCACAAAGACAAACTGCCATTTACTGATCAAATCTCCAAGAATTTTGTTTCTCCAACTTGTTATAGACTTATTAGACTCGGGGTGGGAGAATAGTATGGGTACTTGTGCTTTAAATACTCTGACTTTGATAAAAAAAAGAAGAAGGCAAAACGTATCCCTCTTATCCTCTTTTAAGAACCGAATGGAATCTGATACAAATGTGCTGAACATAACTTTGGCAGGATGTTTGAATGTGCCTGCTATGGACACCATTGACATTTTCAACGAAAGATCTCTCTACCATAACCATACTAGAGAAGAAACACGGAGATAAAAAATGCGCCTTAATAAAATAAGAATCTCCTCAAGTAATGAAATGAGGAGATTAACGTAGTTTCAGATGAAAACAAGTCAACTATGAGCAAGGAAGGTTCCATACATTTCATCAGTTTTCAAGGTTGAGGGATATGCTACATACTATGAATTTTCCCAACAAAACCAATTCTTACTCAAACTAATGAATGGGCAGCACCCAACTTACTCCAAAAAAAAGTCAAAATAAGGGCATGCCATTTTTACGTTTAACCTTACCTACCAATATATGAAATTTAAAAAAATCAAAATATTATTTCTAGAAAAAAAAGTGGCAATCTAGAGATGAAGTAATTGCACCGGAGCTGAAGACGTACTTAAAATCTTCATCGGAGGGTTTCATTTAAAAGTGACCAAATCCTATTTGTTAATACAAAGCACTCTTACCACATAGAGAGACCGACACACCAGATAACAAAAGGTGATGCTCTAAATCTAAATCCTAATATGCCAATTCCATCTATGTCAGTCATTCACAAAACAAAGAACAGATCGATGGAACCCATTTCATAGCTAGATATAGGAGCTCAATGAAGGTCACTGGTTCACTCTTAAACCAGTCCATCACTGAGCAAAAATTTAAGAAAGATAACAAAGAGGGTGCTCTACATCTAAATCCAAAGATGCCAATTCCATATATGTCACAGCCAAAAAAAAAACAGCTCAATCGAACCCATTTCATTATAAATGTACTCATTCACTCTCAAACCGTTCATGGCTGACCAAAAATTTAATAATCAGGACCATAACAATCAGATGCAAAAAACACAACATTTCACCAAGATAAACCATGATTTCCCATAGCATAATACAAATAACTCAATTGATTACAATTCAAACAACAACCCACAAACAGGAGGAACATGAATAATCCAAATCCAGCTCAGCGAGACACGAAACCAATCAATATCAAAACACGAGATCGAAGATAGAGATGGGAGAAATTACAGTGGGGCCGTGAACGGGATCGGAGGCGATGAACTGGTCGACATCGGAGGCGGACCAAGAAGGAAGAGGCTTGTCGCGCTTGACGAATCTGGAATAGTTATCGAGGTACGAGAACTTCTCTGACCAAAAACCTCCCATCTCTCTCTCTATCTCAGAGATCAGTGCTCTTTCTCTTTTTTCACTTCTCTTCAATAGCTCTCTCTCTCTACCCTGAAAATGATGTGGAAGAATCAGGTGGGCTCGCTCCTCTGTGTGTACGGCTCGACCTGTTTTGTCCTGTTACCAATCAGGTTTCAGCACGTGGCTTCAATGTGAGACAGGTCTCCCTAATCTACGGTGCTCGTTAGGGCTGCTAAAGAAAAACAGGACCGATCTGAAAAATAATAGAACCGAAATGAATCAAATTGATTTAGTTAAAAATCGAATTGAATCGAAACTTCATGGGTTTGATTTCAGCTTATTAAACATAACTGATAAGAAATCAAACCGACCGATCGATTTAGACCGTGTCTCGTTTGAAGTCATCAGTCTTTTTATTAATTGGACCTAAAAATATTGGTCCAATAAATAAGTCAAATGATAAGTCAAAACCGGATTAAAATGTGAGAATTTCATGAAAATCAATTAAAAAAATCCAACTTAAAATCAGTAAGTTGAGTAATAAGATAAAACGGTCTAAAATGTGAGAATTTCATAAAACTCAATTCATAATATAAATCAAAAACCAATATGTTCAAGAAGTAATTCTATCGGTTTGGTTTCATTTTTTATTTCCTTAAATCAATTCGAACTGTGAATAACTCTAGTGTTTGTTGGTCGTCTCATTCTCTGACGAAATAAAACTCACCATGTGTCCTTCTAGTTTCACTTCCCGATAAATTTAGCTGAATCGAGCATAAATTTATTAATGCTCAGCTCTTCAAATAAATTATTTTGAGCTTGAATGAATTTATATATTTCAACTTAAAATTTAATAATAAAATTCGAATTATGCTCAGTTCAGCCCGATTAAGTTAATTTTTATCATGAATATTAATTAAAATTATATATAAATATTAAATAAAAATATTAATTTAATGAATATTAAACAAGACGACTCACAAATTTATCAAGAGTAATAGTTTGAATTCAGGCCTCGTGTATTAAACAAATTTAATTTAAAGTCTCAATTCGGTTCCATTGTTTCTGGATCCACTTTGAGTTAAATTAGGCCTTAGCCCATATAGTAGGAAACCCGCATCAATAATGGGCCCAGCCCATCTTTCGACCTAGTTATATATGTGGCGGGAAGCGATGTAACTGCGATTTTCATTTCCCGCTTAAACGATGGTTATATCTCATACACGCCCCCAATTCTCTCGCTCTCACTACCGTAACCTCCCTCACACAGATCCACATTTTCTCGGAATCCAAACACTACACGCTTCGATCTCTCGAAACATCGGAAAATGCCCGCCTTATCCAGACGCAGATCGTCTCTACCAGCGGGCGGGACTGGATTCGAGCAGATCGAGGCCGTGGAATCGGAGAAGACCGTTGAGATCTGCAGATCCGATGCCGATTTCACTCCTCGGAAGCGGAAATTGAGATCTGGTTCGATGCCGAGCCAGGAGAGTCTCGCGGCTTCTCCGATCGTGTTGAAGTCGCCACGTCGTTGTATCGGTTTCGGCCCCAAAGATTTAGCGAAGGTGAGTGAATTTAAGATCTAGATTCTCGCGATTCTTCATAGAAATCATGTTAGCATGTGTAAGATTTATTGATTTGGTATTAAATCTGAGTAATATTACACATAAGATCATTCTCATGTGTGTTAGTGAAACGAACTTGAGTGAATTTAAGATCTAGATTCTGGTGATTCTTCATAGAAATCACGTTAGCATGCGTAAGATTAATTGATTTGGTATTAAATCTGAGTAATTGTGCGCATCAGATTATTCACATGCGTGTTTAGTGAAACGAATTTGAGCTCAGGTTAGCTTAATTTCTCATTGTTGCAGCAGATTGATGAAGATTCATGTGAAAAACTGACTACATCGTGCAAGTCTCCATTGAAGAGATCTGAAAATTGTTTCAGTGCTAAAACCATTTGGAATCCTAGAGGTAGATTTTGTTTGATTTGAATTGATTATAGGCTTAATTTTGATTTAGTCATGTATCCATAGTTCTTGCTGGTTTTAACTATAAGCAATTTATGTGCAGATGTGGATCAAATGAACTCTGTAACTGAGGCATTGCATGTATCCACAGCACCTTCTACTGTTGTATGTAGGGAAGATGAGCAGAGAAGGATTTTGGAGTTTTGTAAGGCTTGTATTGAACACAGTAAGGCTGGGAGTTTGTATGCATGTGGCTGCCCAGGGACTGGTAAATCGCTGTCGATGGAGAAAGTGAAAGAGCAATTAGCTGAATGGGTAGAGGAGGTAGTTTCATTGTTCTATATCTGTTTCTTGTGATTTTATTTATTTATTTTAGTTTCTTAATTATTTGAGAAATACCAATGATAACACCACTAGTTGATTATAAAAATTGGAGTAATAGGAACATTAGGTAAGGCATGAAAAATCATTTCAAACTGAAATTGAATATTAATCTTTGTTGATAATAGTCAAATTGTATATGTTTTAGAATTGAGGGAGTGTGTTTTACACTGTGATTTGCACTTCAATTTAAGCTACATTGTTATTGAATAGTTACCGAGTGCATTGGTGCATCATCTGAGATAGTCTGCCATCCAGGGGGTGATGGATTTTGGTACGAAACAAATGTGCTTCTTGATTTCCTCTGAATAAATAGGTTATACATTGAGTGTGTGTGGAATTTGTAGTATATACAAAACCAATTAATGTTGGACTTCAAATTTGTTCATATGAAAAGTGCATCACCTTACTGAAACTGATGTGTGCCAAAATAAGTTGGGTATATGATGCTTTTTTTTCTAACTTTGACATTAGACATTTATGCAATTTTCTAAAACACGCTAGGTACTATTTGGGAGGAGAGGGTCTAATCGGGACTAATTGTGAAAGAATACAGGATTAATTAGACTAGTAGGTAATTTTTAGAACACTGCATTTATGATTTTCTTCCCTATGACTAATCTTCACAAACCTCCTTTTTCCTTGTTTACCAGGCAGGTTTTGATCTCCCAGATGTATTGACCTTAAACTGTACTTCTCTGACAAAGACATCTGACATTTTCAGCAAGGTACCAACTACAATGGTTTGCAATATCTGATAGTATTTACATCTGTGGATCAAATATGCTTACACTGTTTGCCTTTTTAGATACTTGATAAGAGCCAATCACAGAAGAAACTCAATGGCTCTACTTCACCTTTACAACTTCTTCAGAACATGTATTCTCAGAAGTCACAGTCAATTGGCTTGAAGATGATGTAAGAAACATCTTCTCACCCGTGTTCAATGACATACACAAGACACCTTTCGATCATAGGAGTTAGCTTCAACTCACCTAAATTTTGCTTTGACAGGTTAATAGTTGCCGATGAGTTGGATTATTTGATTACCAGAGATCGGGCTGTTCTTCATGACATATTCATGCTCACAACTTTGCCTTTCTCCAAGTGTATACTAATAGGTAATACCAACTGCATATGCTTTATTAAGAATCTACCAAAGTTTTAACAATGATGGAATTAAGTTCTCATCGAGTCTTTGCTATTGCAGGAGTAGCAAATGCCATAGACCTAGCAGATCGGTTTCTTCCAAGACTTCAGTCATTAAATTGTGAGCCTCTAACTTAGCTATTAAATCACTGTTTCCTTTTTATTTCATCAGATATACATTTCTTTTGAGTTAAATCTTATTTCTAGCATCCTTATAGCATTATGATGATACCATTTCTAACAGCTATTTGCAACCAATAGACAGCTCAACCTGTCATCTAAATACCCTCTTAGATAGCACCTGTTGAGGATTTTTTTAATAATATTGATTTCATATTATAAATCAATAATTTAACATTTATAGTTTCCTGGGATTCAAATTAGCTAATTTGGTGCTTTTCACTTGTACCTTTCATTTAAGCTCTCCTGCAAAACATTAGTCAGGCTGTCCTAATATTGAAATATTGTTTTCTATTTATAAACAACAATTTCATAATTGCTACTTAATGACTTCTTCTACCCTTTTTGTTTATCGTGCTAGGCAAACCTATGGTTGTGACTTTTCGTGCATATTCTAAGGATCAGATCCTCAGAATACTTAAAGAGAGGCTTATGGTAATTCCTATCCCCATATGTTGATGTAATGGTTTTGGTATTATAATTATTTGTTTATTCAGATTCTCACTATTCTTTCCATTTCTGTTCCACCAGGCACTTCCTTACACTGCATTCCAGCCACAGGCATTGGAACTCTGTGCAAGAGTAAGTTCTCAAGTTGATAAGATTTTGTTCTAATTGTTTCTCTGATCTTTTTCCTTATTTGCGTCACTATATACTGACTGTTTGATACATGAACAGAAAGTTGCGGCTGCATCTGGAGACATGCGCAGAGCTCTATGTGTTTGTAGGTTAGTGTTCAATTTCACCTCTCTAGCTAGCTTGCTATAAAAATGTGGAGTATAAGACTGAAAAAAATAAGTAGAGACTTAAGAACTGGCAGTATAACAAAATCTGCAACTATTTTTGAATCTTATCAAGTTTGTGTTATCAACGGAAAATACTTCATTGGTAAAATAGGTGCATTTAATCTTTCTAGGAAATAAAGATCATCCATGACATAAGACGTGTTTTCCTAGGTTGAACAATTCTGTCTTTTTAATGAACTCTACAAAAAAAACCATGTAAATCCGTTAATCCAGTATCCTACATAAATATGAGTTTAATTTACTGATTCTGATCTCACTGCAAACCTAAATTTACACGTCTTGATGATGTCACAGGAGTGCAATCGAGGTTCTTGAAGCAGAACTTCAAGAATCTACTGATAACCTTGAAAATGGGCTCTTTGATCAGCATAATCCAGTTCTCAGAAAACAAGAAATCAATAAGGTAAGCGTTCTGCTATTCCATAATGTCAAGTAATAACAGTACAGTATTGCTTCACAATATATTCTTCTCCTTAAAGATGATATTTTAAATCTTGTTGCAGGTGAGGATTGATCACATGGCCATGGCTTTGTCAAAAACGTTTGGCTCACCAACAGTGGACACCATACAATCACTTCCACAACATCAACAGGTAACCTTTCTTCTGATAAAAACCTCTTTGCTGTCCCCAAATTTCTTTTCTACTTTTCTGAAATGGATCTCATAAAATGAATGTCTGATTTTTATTTTGCTTAGTTAGTTAACCTTGAATTACCAATGTGATAGGGAGAAGAGAGAAACATAGTAAAAAGGTTGACTGTTAAATATTTGACTCGTGCTCATTATAGTCAAACTCGAGCCCTAGAATCAATAGGCTCTGAGCTGGCTTATTTAGTATTTAATATAATTTTTAAGTTTTGATAAATATATAGCACAAATTAAATGAATCAAACTGAGTTAAGTTGAATTCAAACTTGAGCATTTTATTTTGAGCCAAGCATTGACAAAATTAGATTTGATTCAACCCGTTCAAATCCCTACAGGGGCAATGAGTGGAAAATCAAGTACAAAATAAAATCCTTAATTTTAGCAAATAGTTAAATGAGACAATCTGTGCTCTTGTCTGCAGATCATACTTTGCTCTGTTGTGAAGTCACTTCGTGGATCAAAGAAGGATACAACTATAGGCGAGGTTTGTTTACTTTGTTCCACCGTTTAAACAATAAAATACTGCACAGCTCTGTTGTACCCTTGTTACTGGTTCTGAAGCAATATATGTAACATCATCAATGCAGCTAAACAAATTTTACGTGGACTTCTGCAAGTCGGCCATGATACCTCCGGCCGGGATTCAAGAGTTTTCTAGCATGTGCAGGGTTCTAAGTGACCAGGTAACTCGGAAGTTCAATGAACACAGTAATTTATATTTGATTCAACGAAGACAATAATATTAATTTAACTCGGTAAAATTGAGTTGACTGAGTTTTAGAACTCGTTTTCGGTGGTTTAGCTTTATTGAGTTGGCCAATTTCTATTTTTTATATACGCTTTGAAAAAGTTTTCTAATTTGTGTTTTTGTTTTAATTTCTCTGAAAGTATCTTGTTTTATTAAAAATATTGTTATTTTTCTTTAATATCAATTATATATGAAGATCTATATTACATATAATATTTATTTTGAGTTTTGCGGAAATCTACTCAACTCTACATTTTTGCTATGCCGAGTTTTGGAACATTACCCATTTGAGATGCTATATGTTTCTTTCTTCTATGAATTTGGGTTCTGAGTGAACGGTGCTTGTGTTCTGAGTGAATGGTGCTTGTGTTCTGATTTTGAAATGCAGGGGCTCGTTAAACTTGGTCAGGCCCGGGAAGATAAACTGAAAAGAGTAACATTAAAAATAGACGAGGCCGATGTTACCTTTGCATTGCAAGTATGAAATTTCAACCTTCTCTCTACAATTCATTGTAATTGCAGTTCTCAACGCTTTGTTTCTTTTGTTACTGACTTAATGTTTGAATCTGCAGGGAGTTCGTTTCTTTCGGAATTGTCTTCAGTAGTTCTGCAACATACAATTATACAGTCACTCACTTGACATTAGAGTCATTTTATAGAAATCAGTCCTCTTTGAAATTGAAGTGCGCTGGAGCAAATTAAAAGTGCATCCAATTTGAAGGTGTGCACATGACATCCCTAGTAAGTAATATATTTTTCTTTCCATAAAATTTTATACTGAAACTTGACGAACCAAGTCAAGTTGAGCTGGTCATGAATAGTATTTAATAATTAATACATTTTTTTTTAATTTGATACAACTTTTACTGAATACTTTAGTGAATATTAAATGAGCTGAGCATTTTGCTGCATAAACTCGCTTGACCTTTGAGTTTTTTCACGAGCCAAGCCAAACCTTAACAAATTGAGGCTTGATTCGGCCTGTTACACCTAATTGATACAAATTAAGGTCATAACCTTTTCTACATGTGCAATAGCATAATATAGTTTGACTTTTCAAATATTAACCTTCCTGTGTGTGGCTTTTTTATTCTGCTATTAATGCTGTAGTTCTTAGAAATCTCCTTTGTATTATTTGCAGAAATCAAAATCCTCCACCAGACAGACAATATGAAGATGACTGAACCATCAAGTTATAGACTAAGGTTGACCTGTAACATTTGTATTATATGCCAACCTTTACTCATTTAACTGTAAATGTAACTTTCTTTGGATGAGAATTTGGTCTCAAATTTATTTTTATTCTAATTTACTCTCTAGTATACCAATTTCTTTCTATATTCTTTTGATAAGAATTAAATAACAATTTAGCTAGTACGAGTATACGACCTTTTACTTATTACACGAAGTCTTTGTTACTATCTACAACCTGATGATAGGATGAAGTTTTTGGGACGAAAGAACATTTTCTCAAAAATATAGTTCATGTTGTAAGAAAAATTGTTCTAACCATGATGTTCAGAACAATGGAACCTGAAACAAAGCATATCAAAAACTGTATTATGTGTAAACTTGAGGAATTAAATTAAACTAGCTGAAAGCGGGAATATATACTTACCGGGGCTCTAGAGGCCTGCAGGCTGCAGCAGATTTTACTAAAATTAGTAAAACTCAACCGAACAAGCTTTCGGTCAATTGAGAGATTGTGGTTATAGGCAAACATGAATAGGAAGAATCCATGGCAATTCCCTCAGAATGTCACAACCAAATTGTCTTTCTGGGAGATCAAGCGCCTCGGGTATGAGCCCTGAACCCGTTCTCCTAAACATGTACAACAAACAGAACACCCGAGTTTTGATAGAAGGGCAACCCACTTTGTCTCCTTTCTTTACCGAGCTCTACTGGGATTGTGATCTCCACTGTCCCTTTGTTAATTTTGGTCGGGATGTTAAAGCACCTAGAAATCCACAAATGCAACGTGCAAAAGTGTTGTAACTTGAAGTAGTTTGAGAGGTATTGAGTTCAGCGGGACAGCATTTATCGGAGCAATGAGATCAACACGAGCTCGAGCACCAAACATAATAGATGAAACTGGAACTCAGCAAATGGCTCCCAATGTCTATATTATAGCTTACAGCTGACCTGAGAAGCAATCAACAAGAACACTCTTTGGAACTCAGTGTCTTGTATTTTGCAACCTCTTCTTTCACTTCCTAGAGATCACCTAGTCCAACAGATAGTTAAAAGACATAGGATAGAGAACTCATACAATTTGAACCATTAATTGTTATTCTAATATTTTTTTCGTAAAGTTCTCTACTAATACTGTCAGATATTGATGAACTACAACACTGCAAAAAGAGAGAGTAATCACTTCATACTTATCAAGTACTGACAAATTTGAATTTTCCCTCCTGCATTTTTTGGATCATCAATAGTTGGAAACGACCTTAAGGAACAGTGAAATTAGAGAGCGCAATGCAACAGAGATAATGCGGATAAAATGAATATTTACTGGAACAAGACTAAGGATGGATTTTATTCTACTTGCCTAAATTTTCTAGGCAGCCAAACAGTGAGGTTAACAGAACAAAACAAGGGAAAATGGAAAAAAAAACTATGTATATTATCACAAATTTGCAAGAGGTTGTTTTGTGTTTTGTTAATGACAAAAATATGTTGTGAATTTTGTGCAAAATATGTGTAATCAGAAAAAGAAAAAGAACAATTTTGTCATTTTTGTACGAATTCCCACATTTTGCACAAAATAAAATTCAAAGTTCATTATTAACTACATAGTGTGTGATATTATAAAGCATGTTTTTGACTATTTTTCCCCAAAACAACATAGATCGTGCTAACTTCATACCAAAAGTAGCTAAACAGACATGATACATTTTAGTGACCAATACGAACTAGAAAACCAAAAATCGACTTAGTCTAGTTTCCTGAGTTTTCTCGGTAACCAAACAGGGACGTTAAGAGAACAAAAACAACAAAGATCAGGCTTATTATCATCTTCGTACCACAAGAATTGGAGCGAGACCGTAACTCCATTTCAGTAGCCAAAAAGAACCGCTAAATGAAATTGAATATTGTCTATTTTCCTACATTTTCTAGGCAAACAAACAGTCAGATTAAGCAGACAAAGAAAAACAGAGATCACGATGCTCATCATCATCAAACCAATAGTAGGGGAACAAGACCGAAATTCCAATTTTAGCGCCAAAACAACCAGAAAACTCAAAATCAATCTCATTCTACTTCACTGCGTTTTCTAGGCAACCAAACAGCGAAATTAAGCCATCAAAAATCACAATTACCTCATCACCATACCACAAGGAGCGGAACAAAGTTGAGGATCTCCTCGTTCTCAGTCTTCCGAGAATGAAACTTGAAAATGAAATCAATTTTCGTCTATTTCGCTGCACTTTCTAGGCAACCAATCAGCGAAATGAAGCCATCAAATCACAATTACCTCATCACCATACCACAAGGATCGGAACGAGGTTGAGGATCTCGTCGATCTCACACTTCTGAGCACGAAACTTGAAGGATCGCTTCCTCGTGATGTTCTTCCTCATCAGAATGATGAAATCGCCACGCAGGACCTTCCGATTGTCCTAGAGCTGTTTCGATCCGACGTTATCGGTACCGACGATCAGGATTCTGGAGAACTCGTCGAAGAGACGACACAGCCTCTGGTCGTACTGTGCCTTCTTCACCGCCTTTGAAGGCTTCACCGCCATTTTCGCTCCCCAAAATAGCTACTGATGCAACATAGAGAGAGAGAGAGGTTAATTTGATTTTTGCTACGCCTCACCAAAATGACGAAGAAGCTTAGTGTTGAGTCCCTATTTATATGCAATCAGTTAGTACTAGCAATCGTCTATATTATTTAATTTTAATGATTTTTTTGGTATTAATGTGGTAAATTAATCAAATTTGAAAATATTCTTTAAACGGTAATTTATTTTAGGTATCATACAAACTAACGGTTTAAATTTGTTATTGTATGTTCTAACTTTCTATGATTTTACATATGCATATTTTCAACTCGACTGGACGGCCGATTGTTCAGCACTCATGCTCTGTCGACGATTCTGGCGGTTTTTGCGATTTAGATCTGAATTATCTGATATTTGTTTGTGTACAACAAAATTTCGAGTGTTTTCTTCAAATTTTTCTACTTAATTGCGAGAATTTTTTATTTTACTTAATCGATTATGTTTTCGTTTTGTGATGTTGGTTTTCATCTACTTCGAAATGATCCGATTTTATATAAATTCAAACTTGACGAATTAAAGTAGAAACAACTAACAAGATTGTGACGGAAACATAAAATTAATAATTAATACGAAATCTTATGCTTTTAACGTCATACACTACACTTAGCTACTCTATATATTATGTAGGTATGTGTTCTTTCATTTTTGGATGACAAAAATATCTGATTTTGATTGATATCATTGGTCATCTCAATTAGATGAGATAAAGAATGAGAAATCATTAAATTCAACATTTATATATCGTGTGTTTATTATCATATACAGAGAAACTATATTAAATCAAAACTCATGAAATTGAATCTGATACGATAACTAGAAACTAAATATGTTATGAGTTATTTACTATAAAATATAAAATATGAAAGATTTAAGTTTTGATCCACCCCTTGCAAATGATAATCCATACTTACTAAATTAGCCTTTCACTTAAAATCATATCCAATATGAATCATAAACCTATTTTTCTATATTGTGAAAAAAAATACTAATACTTGCTCATATCCACTTTCCATATCTCCTATAGAAACTGTCTCCAATGAGCTTGAATTGTCACAAATTTACTGATATAAAAATCCTCTAAGTCTAGACCAACTTAATCAATATTTAGTTTAAATTTTCTTTCCAACATATATCAAATAAAAATGTAAAGCAAGTGGGAACAAAAAATAATCACCAACCCAACTCCAAGCAGATAATTCAACAGAACAATTACTTTCTTAAAGGTACGAAAAAAATGGTTCCACAAAAATAATATAGTATTCTCCTAAAGGTCACGATCTGAACAAGACCAAAAGCCCCCAATCCCGACCTTGAAGAACAAGGAATGTCGAGTACATAACGAAGATCGAGAGCGAAATCAACATCACCAGAGCCAAAAACTGAAAATCAAATCAAATCAGAAGAAAAAAAAATGGAGGAATCATCAGTAGAGCTGATCTTCGTCCCCGTGCCAGGCCTCACTCACCTGGTCTCGTCCATGGAGTTCGCGAAGCTCCTGATCGGCCGCGACCGCCGGATCCGAATCACCGTCCTCATCATCAAGCCGCTCGAGTTAGTCTCCGAGCTCACAGACTACACCAGATCTGTCTCGGACTCGGAGCCCCGAGTCCGATTCGTCGATCTCCCCCAGATCGAGCCACCTCCGCTCTCGATCCTGGCCAAATCCGCCGAGAGCTTCTTCACCCTCGCGATCGAGAGCTACGCGCCGCTGGTCCGAGACGCGCTCGCCGATATCTTGGCGACTCGGCCCGACTCGGTCCGAGTCGCCGGGTTGATTCTCGATTTCTTCTGCGTGCCGATGATCGATGTTGGCGATGAGTTTGGGCTTCGATGTTATATATTCTTGACCACCAACGCGGCTTTTCTCAATCTCATGCTGTACCTTCCGATTCGCGAGATCGAAGAACTCGGATCCGAGATATCGGAATCGGGTCCCGAGTTGGCGATTCCGGGTTTCGCCAACTCGGTGCCTCCTCTGGTCTTGCCTACGGGCCTGTTCAACAGGAACGGCGGCTACGAGGCCTTTTTGAAACTCGCCGGGAGGTTCAGGGACGCCGGGGGTATAATCGTAAATTCGCTCTCGGGGCTCGAGGGCCACGCTTTTGGGTGCTTCTCCGACGAGGAGTTTCGGAGGCGGAACCGGACCCCTCCGGTCTACGCGGTGGGCCCGGTGCTCGACCTGGAGTCCCGGGCCCACCGGGTCGCTGACCGGGCCAGTCACGAAAAGATCGTTGACTGGCTCGACGACCAGCCTCCCGCGTCGGTGGTGTTCTTGTGCTTCGGGAGCATGGGAGGGTTCGGTGGGCCGCAGGTGAAGGAGATAGCGCTCGCGCTCGAGCGCGGCGGGGTCAGGTTCCTGTGGACCATCCACGAGCCACCTCTGGCTACGGACGTGTTGCCAAAAGGTTTTTGTTAAATATTATACAATAATATTTAACAAAAATTATGATAATTAAAAAATTATAAATATTAATGAATTAAAATTTTGATAAAGATGAATTAATTCATATTTTTCAACAGGTTTTTTGGAAAGGATCGGAGGGAGGGGAATGATTTGCAAGTGGGCCCCGCAGACGGAGGTGCTGGCCCACGTAGCGATCGGGGGGTTCGTGTCGCACTGCGGGTGGAACTCCGTGCTGGAGAGCCTGTGGTGCGGGGTCCCCATCGCCACGTGGCCGTTGTACGCGGAGCAGCAGCTGAATGCGTTTCTGATGGTGAAGGAGCTGGGAGGATTAGCGGTGGAGATGCGATTGGGGACCAGGAGCGGCGGCGATCTGGTGCCCGCGGACGAGATCGAGAGGGTGGTGAGGCGCTTGATGGACGGTGATGGGGAGGTCAGGAATAAGGTCAAAGGGATGGGAACAACAATGAAGAAGGCTTTGATGGACGGTGGATCCTCGTTTGCTTCAATCGGACGGCTGATTGAGGACATGTTGAGTGGAGACAGATTGTAGTTCAATTTTACTGTGGTTACCGTTAAATTAGGCGGTAACTTTGGCGTGTTTTGAAATTATTTGATTTGGTTTGTGTAAGGTTAGCATGTTCTGTTTGCTTGCGTCTCAAGTTTCATAAATTGTTGTCACATTGTATGACCCAAATTTCTAGTTTTTGTGTAACTGTTTTTCTCGGGTTTTATTGCATTTTGGTACATATTTCTTATATAATATTGTGGTCGTTAAATATCACAGGAACAACCAATTATATACATTGTACACACACTCGTTCTCATATGTGGACTTAACAATTTCACACTGATTGGAATGTAAATGGTAGAAAAGTTTGATCGATGTGCTTATACAGATGACGATGATGATTAGAGACACTTAACCAAATATGAAGAAATTGCTACAAAAAATCTTACCAAAAAGGAGAAAGGAAGTCAAGAGAGGATAAGAGGGTACTATTTAAAAATTGAAAAGACATAGTTGTTTTTTTTAATATCATAATTTACCAAAATTTAACAGATTACTATCAGTGACAATTTTTCAAAAAAATGGTATAACACATAAGCGTAGTTAAGTGAAAAATGTCAGACTCAAAATGTAATTTATTGACGTTTTAACTTATTTTTTATTTTACATGCAACATTATCACGATTATTGAAATTTGAGGTGCAATTTAATCATACAGAGTAATCTCTAGAATTATTATCCGTTCTTTCCTATCATATCATCAATTAGTTGTTTAATTGAAGCAAACGAGGATCCGCCGTCCATTAAAGCTTTTCTAGCTATGATTCCCGGTTTCTGAAGGAATAACGGGCATGTGTCTCCAGTTAAGGGAGTTCTCGGTCAGCTTCAATATAGGAAATGCTAAAAGTTACTCCCTATTGTTTGAAAACAATAATTAGTTTCAAAATATCGATTAAATTGGTCCATTTTCAAAACATTATTACTTGGAATGAGTAACTATAAATTTCCTAAGAGTTGCATCTAGAGGTGAAATCAAATACAAATCGATGTATAAATACAAATCATTCGAACCTATAGAATATTAGTGTGAAATAATAGAATGTTATGAACCTAGTAGAACGTTATGGACTCGGTAGAA
>JAYMTP010002774.1:0-18697 GCA_036897365.1 Geranium brycei
TGTTCCAACAGTTACAAAAACTGTTTTCTTCAGCTTCACATCATCATTACCATCTTCCATTTCACAAGTCAAATATGTGTGATATGTAAAACTTGAGCCACTGCTAAGATGCAGGCCTGAGATACTTTGTAACTCTTTTTGGAAGGGTCTATTAAGCGTGGCTTGCCCAGTTTAGCTTAAGCTAATTAGTTTCCTGTGAGAAGTATTGAAGTCATAATTAGTACACTGCAAACAATTTTGTAGGTAAAGAAGGCAAACAAAAAAATATGCTATATATTCTCCATTGTTAGATAGGTACAGAGGTAGAAACATGCAATCATTCACACAACCACACCCTTCAAAATACTTTCGTTAACCTTTCCTAAGACAAATGGGGAAGGTCACAATTCATTTTGATAGGCAAGAACTGCAAGTGTTTGATACTGAAATAAGAAATTTTAAAAGTATTTTACGATCAAGAGCTAAGTATTAGAGCACCGTCTTCAGTCTCATCAACCAAGTTTACAATGGCTGTCAAAATAAAAAGATGCCCTTCCTAGTCATTATAAAATGAAAAGACTGAAATTTACCCTCTAGCAACATAGGTATATCTTGAAACAACTAGAAATGACAACGAGGCAGGTACAGGACGGTTTTAATGATCTCGGCACCCGCTAAAATCCCCACCAACAATCTTTTTCCCCACCCCACCCCAATGGTCGACACTCACCCCAAAAATATATGATTAAATGAATAAAAAATCAAGCAAAACACAAATTGTATTCTAATTGATGGTGGTAACAATGTTTTCGAATTCTGCGGTGGTAGAATTTGTCTATTGATTGATTACAAATCTTCTGTTTTTTTTCCTTTCCTTTCCAACCATAATTGTGTAATAAGGGGATCAATAGCTTCTAGTATAATCAATAAGGCAGATTATTGTATTTTTCTAATTTCGTTTTCATCAATACTGAATTTGCATTGCCGACAATTTGTACTCTAATCAAACAATAACAGAACAAAATATAAAAAGATGAAATGAAAGGGAAACCCCAACTTTTATCCAGTCGAAGTAAGAGATTGATCGAAAGAAGCGACACATACCCAAAATTCAATCAAGTACACACTCAAAGCAGCAAAACAAAACTTGTGACGAAATGGAAACTTAAGAAGCGGTGAAACAGATGGAGAAGGACTTACAAGCGATTAGTATAAGATGACGATCTTGAGAGAAAAGATGGTGTTGGTGATATATTCAGGCTCGGGATCGACTGAGGTTTTCGAGCTGGAGCAGAGATGCGAGGCGGACGAAGGCGGAGTGGAGTAGAGAACCAGATGAGTCCGAGATGCACTCTGAAGTCTGGTGAGAGACTGAGGCTTAATATGGGGTTATCATTCGATTACAACTCACCACATTCATATAATCTAAGCATAAAATCATAATCTACTGCACTTAATTAACTGTAGTCAATTTCTACGTTACTAGCCTAATTATTATTTTCTTTTTTTTTTACCCTAACTTCACAGTAGGTCTAATAATTTATACTGAAATTAGGGTGATAGTAACACTTTATTACACCTAACTATGGCGAAATGACAGTCTCATATCACTAATTTTTTTTCCTTTTAGTACCCTGACAACTTTTTTGTGACAATATATGCTAAAATGACTAAAACACCACTAGTTTAAGAAACCGAAATTGGATATGGTTTAATTGAAAACAATCGATCGTCCAAACCGGTCTGACCGCCATCTAATTGAATCGGACTGGGCCAATAGGCCATTCTTCTTCGCTTCTTCACCGGAGGAGCATCCATCTCACGACTCAATAACCAGACTAAGGTGGGCCTTAATCAAATTCACATAATAAATTGAACAATAACAATTGTAGATTTGCAAAATTAATTTAATCTAAAAACAATGATGAATTCAAAGGCTCACAAATCACTGATCAAGAAAAAACACTCCCTTCCCCTTCAGAAATGTTTCAAGCTAGCTATGCATTACTATATATATATATATATAAATAAAGAGCACTAGATCTGCAATGCTCATCTAAATCGCACCAGCATGATGTTTCACGCCAAGGTTCTACAAACAATACAAATCTAAATATCATAATTTCATATATCAAATCAAGTCCAAAATAGAAAAGTAAACGAAGAAATTGAAACCAATACACAATAGCTATGTTCACCTTCGTTGGTATATAAGAAACGACCAGAAAATACCTCTGAAATACCTGGAAAATCAACACAAAAAATACTCAGAAAACCTTCGTGATTCAGTCGAAATCCCCCAAAAATTATGTGTTGAATTGTGAGGCCGGTGCCAGATTCGCGCTGGTTGTGCAGAGAGGAGATCGGCGCCGGATTCGCGATTGCAGTGTAGGGAGGAGGTTGTCGACGTTGGCTCTCAGGCGCACCATACCTGAGAGAGGAAGACACCGACAATGGATTGGGCCACAAGTCCAGGTCGTTTTGGCTCGCCAGATCTCAATTCTCAACAGAGAGACAACCGTCGAGATAGCTGGGCGCTGAATTGGTGACACAAACCATCACGGACGTCGGAGCAGAGAACACAGTTCGTCGTCGAATATGATAGATTTGAAATGGTTCAATTCTGAGTTAATTTGAATCGATTCAATTGATCTGGCTGAATCAGAGACTACTCAAATTAAACTGGTTCAACCAGGAGTAGTTTAGGTATTTTAGAGGTGGGTTGTCATAAAAAATTGTCAGAATATTGAAAAAGAGAAAAAAATTATTTAGGGTATGAGACTATTATTTTGCCATAGTTAAGTGTAACAAAGTGTCATTATCCTTACTTTTAACTACAAACATTTGTTGGAAAGTTAGATAAATTAGATTAAAAACAATATAGCAATAGGAGAGAGAATGTGAGTAGTCCCCTACATGTAACAAGAGAAAAAGTAACATGACAAATCTACCCTCAAATTCTCATTAAATTTATAAGCTTATGTCATAGCGCAAGCGAGCTGTCTCTGGTGATGCACTACGTCGAGACTCCCTTTCTCCACTATACTTCATCTATCCAACGAGACTAACTCTCTATGATTATTATTGGATTGTTTTTCAAAACCAAAAATAAACTACAATCTCAAACCCAAAAAGGAGCGATTCTAAAGTCGAACCACCTCTGCCCAGAACAACACCACTACCCTTCAATTTGGCAATCTGAAATCGTCGGAGGCAAAGGATGAAGACATGGAGAGCCTACAAGAGGTGGGTGCAGAAAAATTCAAAATCACCCAAAAAGGAGCGGTTAAGACTCCCAATCTCCTCTTGACTCCTCATGCTAGGATTGTCGCCGAGAACTGCGTTGATTATCTTCAAAGCTCGCCGGATTGGGTTTTTTTTGTATACATGTGTTTTTTATTTTATTTTAATGCTTTTGATTTTGTTATTTGAGGATGAGTAAATGAGGTTTTGTTTTATTTTTTGCCTTTAAATTTGTGGTCAGCAGCGGGAGAGAATGAACAGAAAGATGAGTTTATTTTGTTTGAGTTTAAAGTTCTATTTATCATTATAGGTGCACACAATTAATTTTCGTTGTAGTTTTAGGAGTATTAAAAAATAAATGGATTGGAATCTTGATTTCATTTCTGAATTTGTTGGGAGCTCGATTATGGATATGGTTCATAATGATAAATGAATACGAGGAGAGAGTGAGAGAAAGGAAGAAAAATGAATCAAATCTCCCAACAAATTCAGAAATGAAATTAAGATTTGAAGACGACTCAAATTCGCAATCTAAGTCACCAAGTTAGCCTCACACGCCACAAGATGAAGATGTTTCAATGACTCAATTTCATGTGAGGTTAAAACCCAACCTATCTAAATAAAAATTATTATTTATTTTATTTAGGTGAAATATATATCCATCAATCTAATTTCACCTCAAGAATGAAAATCCCATTTTCTTACCACTTGGTGATCAAAATGTTTATCTTCCAATCAACTTCAGGCAAAAAGGAAATTGCAATAAAAGGATGGAAAATAGCCCACAAAGTTCAAATCTTTTCATGACAGTATAGGATGTTAATATGAATATCAAGCAAAAGGGATCACAAGCATAATCACCCGTAAAGATTTTAACTACTATCCACCATTACTTCAAAATCTCTCTTGCTAATACATTCCAGAAAGTAATGGCAAACAATTACACTATGCAACCACGCATCCATCCACAAGTCCTTCACTTGAAAATGTAGCATTTCCCCTAAAACTACACTAAAACCACTCATCGGACTTGCAGTTTTCATACGGCTGCAGATTTACAGGCCACAACTTTCCTGCAACATTAAGCATCACAGTGACAACTCTCGTCTGGTGAGCCTTTTAACAAAGCCGCCAGGCACATTCTGCACACGTTTGGAAATTAAGTTTATATGTTATAACGAAACTGAGTAGCTAGTGTATCTAGTAAGTGTAAAACTAACATGCCATGCTGATAAAATAAAATAGAAACTACAATGCCATTCTGCACACATTTATTTTATTTTATTTTCGATAAAAAAGTAGAGAATCTCTTTGAAATAGATTACCTTCCAAAAATCTAGTAAAGTAGAATGATTGCACATTTGTTTGCCTTGCAATAATAGAAGTTTTAAGAAATTTCATATCTTTACCTTCTTGTTTCTGCCTCAGTGTAAAAGCCTCCAAACTGTCTGTACAAATTTCACTTGGCTCCACTTTATGCTCCTGAAAATAGACCCATTAAACTGTTCACTTGAACTAGATGAGCGAATTTTTATTTGCTAGGACTGAGAGTCAATTTAACAATTACCATCCTTCTCTTTTGTACTCTATCAGCTATGCTCCTGTTATCTGATATTGAGAACAAAAAAAGAAACTCAAATCATGCACACACATAAATTTTTACAGAAAACTGTTTTATCTATGTATAATGTACTCACCAAGTGACAAGGGGCAGCTAGCATCACTAGTGTCTCGAAATATTACAACTTTGAACAAAGACTTTCTGCAGTTTATCAGCTCAAATACACAGACATCACCTACTTTCAAACTATTATCACCAGTGAAGGCAGTCCATCCATGTAGAAAAGCTACACGTGTCCCTTTTCCGTGAAGGTTCAAAGCATATCTAACAGGCCATGACCTCTCATCTGAAACTGAAAGGGTGATATTGCCCTTTTGCTGAGTCAGGCACCTCTCAAGAAACTCCGTTGGTACAGTCTACAAAAAATGAAAACATTCTGTTTCAGCCAATAGAGTGACAGAAAATGAAAATAATTTATCCTTTCATTCTGATATAAGTCTCGTACTTTCCCTAAATTGTATGTTCCATGATAAGCGCGTCACTTTTCTTTCAAGGGAATGAATTATGCATTAAGTACCAGTAGTATCTTCGCAAGGGTTAGTTATTAGAAAATGAATGTCTTAACAAGTAGGAGTGAAAGGGGACATGGTGGTAAGTGAAGCATTAGCTCCACTCAACCCTAATTCTTGACAAAAAAGGAAAAACAAAGAGGACCCTTACTTTGGTAAAGAGCAATTATATAAATATACATGGGTGGTCATCTCTTGCTCCACAAGAAAAGTGAAGCCAATTTCATAAATTCTAATTAACAATACATCATTTTAACTTCAAAAGCTTACCACTTTACACATAGTTATGTGGGATGGCTGCATGACGATCCTGAATGAAGGGTTGTTTGGTTGAAAAGCTTCAGCTCTCAGCAAAGCTCTTGCTCTTTCACTGGGACTCAGTGTTCTCGATTTTGCAGGAACCTTAAGCTGTGACTGTTTATGATCAGCAGTGTTGCCTCCAATTTCTTGGGTGGAAACTAAAACCCATCAACAAAGTTTCACGGACATGGAAAAGAAATTTTACAGGTTAGATTCTTGTTTCAATCGAAAGAGCATAATATATCATATAACCAAGAGAGTTGCAAGGATGCCATACCTCTAAAATCTTGCCTTGATCGATCCAAATCTCCTTTGGATTTTTCAAGCTTCAAAATATTTGATTTAGTGTCTGTAGTAGCAAAATGTGAATCAGGTGGTAACAGATTTGCACCATTCTGAGCTTCACTAGTTGAATTGATCCTCTTTCTCTTCAGAGGCGAGACATGTGTAGACCATTCATCCAAAATTTGAATAGGAAGGTCGTTCCGACAATAAATTTCTTCCACATGGGACTCCTCAACTTGGATGTTATGGATTGGATAATCAATCTCCGAAGCAGTTTTATCAAAAATAAGAACCCAGAAATTTGAGTTCCCATTGTATCTAAAAACAAGCAAAGTTCCATATCCCAAAGAGTAATGCTCTGCAAAATCCTTCCAGCCATTCTGTAACCAAACCTCACCATCATTTTTCACAACATCAACTTTCCACATCCCACCATTTGGAACCCTGAGACATAGCGTGTTTGATAAAGAGTCTCCGTGTTGTTTCGCAAACTTTGTTGGAATTTTCTGCACACAAAATTCAACACATTGAACATAATAGGGCAAATGAAAATCTTGTCACCAACATTGTTGTTTATTCTTGTTTGGCTCAATTCAGTCAACAGAGAGCAGAAAACAAATCCAATCAACACAAGAGATGAGCAAAAACACGATAAACTTGAAAAATTCAAGTCTCCATGTCAGTGTTAACAAGAGAATCAACCAATGAAAATGACAATATTGCTTACGAGCATCTCAATTTCTTTAGTGTTAGCAACGATGATCTTGAAGAAGTGAGGAGGCTCTGCAACAACAGGTGGACAAAGTGAAGGCATAGCTGAATCTTAGGGCACTCCTCCAGTAGATGAGAAGAGGCAGTCCAAGAGACGTTTTTAGTAGGTTGAGTACAATCAATGTTACCAAATGTAGACTTCATTCAAGTAAACGAGGAACGATTTTGTTATTTTTATTTTAATCTGAATAAAGGACGAGTGACGTATGCGAAAACGACTTGTCGTTTACCATATAAAATCGAATTACTGCTAAAACTAAAACCCTCACCCCAAGCAAGCAACTATGCGTCACCTCTTGACGGCCCTCCGTCACCGGCGTGGCTGCCCGCCGAGGACCCTCCTCCGTTGGATTCACCGGAAACAGGCGGATGCGACGCCGCGTCCCAGCCCCCCAGATCCGCCGAAGAAGCCGGAGAGCTTCTCAACCCACGGCGTGACGTGGGAGGACCCGTATAGTTGGATGTCGAAGCTGAGCGACAAGGTGGCGATGCGGCACATGGTGGCGCATTTGGAGGAGGAAGCCAAGTACACGGAGGCGGTCATGTCCGGCACAGAGAGGCTTCAGTCCAAGCTCCAGTCGGAAATGGCCTATCGCTTGCCTTTCGACCTCTCCACTCCTCCCCTCCGTTGGGGACCCTGGTATGTCTATCCGTATTTTTTTTATAACCTCTAAGGCCTCAGCTCACTGTTTGGTTGCTCTGAATGTGGAGGAAATTGGAGGAGAAAGTGTCTGTAAGTTTAAGCTTTAGACGGAGTGAAGAATTTTAAAGGGAAAATGAAAATGTGGGTTAGGTTGAAGCTGAGGTTGAGTAAAACGTTTCAAATGAAATGAAGATTTGATCTGTTAAGTGGATGCTCGTCAAAACAGGTTGTACTATCGGCGTGTTGAAGAAGGAAAGCAGTATCCTTCTCTTTGTCGGAGACTGGCAAGCTTGCATGAAGAGTTCATCTCTCATAAATCTCCTTCTGCTGGATTTGATTTTGCTTCAGGGAAGAGAATTGAGCAGAAGCTGATTGATTACAATCAGGAAGCTGAGAGATTTGGAGGTATGGCAAGTGATGCCCTTAATTATTATTATTACATTAACCAGGGACAATAAAATTGTGCTCTGGCAAACAATTTAACTTGTTTTGTGCTAAAATAGTAATGATGATATAGAAACTAAAATCGGTAGTAGTCTGTGTACTAGTACTACATGACACAATTGAGTTTATTGAATGTTTTGAAGGATCTGGAAGAAAAGTCAAGTTAATGTTTCCAAAATGTAGTTGTCTTAGACCACTAATTGGAGCATTTTTTTCATCTATCCGGACACAACTTATTAAAGTTCATATATTGATAGGTTATGCTTATGAAGAATTATCTGAAGTGTCACCAGATCATCGGTTTCTTGCATACACTATGTATGATAAGGAGAATGACTACTTCAAGTTATGTGTGAGAAACTTGAGTTCTGGTGCGTTATGCAGTGGGCCTCAAGCTGATCGAGTTTCTGGTTTGGCATGGGCTAAGGATGGGCAGGCATTGCTTTATGTTGTTACAGATCAGAATAAGAGGCCATGTCGGTCAGTTAATATGATTTAAAATGGTTTTATGTTCCTTTTCTTGTATTTTTCAGTTGGCTATTGGACTTGGCATAACCAAATTGGTTTTTGTTCTTTTCTCATCAGAATATACTGCAGTATAATTGGATCGACTGAGGAAGATACCTTGGTATTTGAAGAATCTGCTGACAATGTTCATGTTAACATTAGACACACTAAAGATTTCCAATTTGTGACTGTAAATATGTCCTCCACTACATCCTCAAAGGTGCTAGTTTGAACATGTTTTATCGTCAACATATCATGTTTTGTTGGGAATTGTAGTTTTACTTTTAGGCTTTTAGTTATGCAATAACATGACCATCTTTCAGGTCTTTCTTATTGATGCAGCCGATCCACTGTCTGGCATGGAATTGGTGTGGGAATGTGAGGCCCAAGCACACTGCATAATTGAGCATCATCAAGGGTACCTTTATTTATTTACTGATGCAGCCAAAGATGGCCAATTGGTTGATCATCATTATCTTCTTCGCAGTCCTGTTCATGCAAGTTCAAGAAACTGGGAGGTATATCTATTATGGGCATCTTCTTGGTCCCCAGTTCTTAAGATCTATTGTTGTTGTTTTTTCTTCTTTTATGTTCATTGTTATTCATCCATAATTTGCTTCTACGTTTTATAAGCCAATTGTTGTTTCTTACTTCTGTCTGTATACATTGTGAATACACGCTCATGCTTTTATTGCCAATTTGAATGTAAATTTACTCCCAACTGTTGTGATCATACTCATGTATTGATCTCTGACCTGAACGTGTACCATTTATAATTATATCATAATTACTGCAGAGTGTACTCATCGATGACCCAAATGTGATTGTCGAGGATGTTGATTTCAGCCACAAGCACTTGGTATTTATTATAAGGGAAGGTCAAAACTTGAAACTTTGTTCAGTTTCCCTACCTTTGCCTGACGTGAAGGTATGTAAGGGTAGATGCTATCTTGGGGTCAATTTGAAGCTGCAGTTTGATTGTGAATATGACTCATTTTCTTTACTCTTATATTCTTTGTTTGGCAGGGAGCAGTTCAACTGAAAGACCTTCAACCGCAATTCCTGTCTGTTCCAAAACATGTTTCTCAAATTTCACCTGGTACAAATTATGACTTTCACTCTTCAACCATGCGCTTCACAATATCGTCACCAGTGGTACGTGAATCTTGCTCCATATGGAGATGGTTACAGCATGAGTCTATATCAACAAATGTTCATTTTTGATAGTGTGTTGGTTTATGCTGAGTACCTTTAGAATTCCTTTTATCCTACCAGTAAATTGATATGGCTCAATCATGATAATTTGGAACAAAAAAGGGATTATGTGTAAGTTACTTCAGTGCATAGGGGATAGTTTGTCATAGGCATGCTACTAAACTAAATGACTAGCTCTATAATAAATAAAAACTGATTAGTTGACATGCCATTGAGTTGTTATACTTTTATCTTTAAGTGAACAATTTGACACATGGATTTAGCATGTTATCGAGAAATTGCTTGATGTTGTATGGTGCCTTTAACTTTTAGGCTGAAAAGGAAATTGAATATACCATGCGATCTGTAATCTGGACTTACTATATAATATGCCAGGATATGAAAATCACATTTTAAGAGGGTTCATTTGCCTTTATGAAGTTACAGTAGCTGAGACTTGCGATTAAGTCGTATAAGATATCTTGGACTAAATTTGTCACTAGTACCTGACGTGGTAGTCTTGATAAACTTCTTCATCTATATATTAGTTGTACTCGTGGATGTATGCCAACATATGTGCACATACGTGGCCACTGGCCCCATGCGTGTATTCTCCTCATACTTAATTATTTATTTAATTGTTTGAATGTGTCTGTGCTACTTGTATATTTTACGTTTTCAGACGATAATATGCCCATTAAGCTCGATCTCCAAATTTGTTACAGATGCCTGATGCTGTTGTTGATTATGACTTGTCAAATGGAAAGTGGAATATTGTTCAGCAGCAAAATATGCTTCACGAACGAACTCGGGTTTTGTATGGAACAGCATCTTCTGTAACCGTCAGTGAGGGACCCACAAATTCCAAAACTTCAAACTTAACACATGTAGTATGTGAAGATGATCACCTCTGGAATGATCTTTCTGAATTTTATGCCTGTGAACGACATAATGTCTTTTCTGATGATGGGGCTGTGGTTCCCTTGACTATCGTTTACTCACACGGGAACAAGAAAGACCAAAACCCAGGCTTACTTCATGGCCATGGTGCTTATGGAGAACTACTTGATAAACGGTGGCACAGTGAGCTAAAAAGCCTTCTTGATCGTGGCTGGGTTATTGCATTTGCTGATGTTAGGTTTGCTTGGTTTAGTCAATCTTAAAACAAATGCAGTATTAAACGTTTAGTTCCGATTGTATTCGAACTTAATATTATTTTGGCGGAATCCTTTCAGTTTCAGAATTAAACGCGATGCTTTGATGGTCTCTTTGCAGAGGGGGAGGTGGTGGGGGTAAGAAGTGGCACCATGATGGTAGGCGCACAAAAAAGAAGAATTCCATCAAAGATTACATCTCATGCGCCAAATTCCTCATTGAGAGAGACATTGTGGATGAAAACAAGCTTGCTGCTTGTGGGTATAGCGTCGGAGGACTTCTGGTTGCTGCAGCCATTAATTCCTCTCCAGATTTATTCCGTGCTGCAGTTTTGAAGGTTTGCATGATTTCAGTTTATCATTCATAGTCCACATATACGATAGAAACATCCAATTGTTTGAAATTTATCATGTGCAAATATCAGGAGAAAATTGATAAATGTTTGTATTCATATTTTTCGTGGTTAACTTCATTTAAATCTTGGTTGATCCCTTTCACTTCTTCAAACGATTTCACCTTGTATGTATCAGGTTCCATTTCTGGATGCGACAAATACTCTTCTCCATCCCACTTTACCACTTACTGCGGCTGATTATGATGAGTTTGGATATCCTTGGGACATAGATGATTTTCAAGCCATACAGAAATATTCACCCTATGACAACATTCAGAAGGATGTTCTTTATCCAGCTACATTAATATCCTCATCCTTCACTACAAGGTAAAGTATTCCAACATTTCATATGTTTTAATGATATCGTTAAGAAGAGTTACGGCTTTATGAACTGATAGGCCCCAAACAGACAGTGAAAGCATTTCTTTTGGCCGTTAAATACATCATTATTATACTGTGTGCTATTTTGCCTTGGAACCACTAATCTGCTGCATTTTTCTGATGAAGTCATTAAGACCAATATAATTGGGCTGTTAAACATCTGTATTCAACATATTATTTCAGATTTGGGGTGTGGGAAGCTGCGAAGTGGGCTGCACGAGTCAGGGAATGTACTATTTCGGACCCTCGTCGTCCAGTGCTGCTTAATTTAACTGCAGAAATAGTGGAGGAAAATAGGTATATGCAGATCAAAGAATCAGCTCTAGAGACTGCATTTCTCTTGAAGGCCATGGAATGCTAGTTTTTGTTCACAGCACAAACTACAAATAGAGTTGTTTTTTATAAGTTGGTTCACATAGGTTTGTTTATGGAGAACTGAAATGACCCACACTTTGAAGAGCTACAAAATGCAATTACTGAATTTAAATTAAAGATGTTACAACTTTGATTTGTTAGTGCCATTGTATTTGCAACTGCGGAGGATTGTGGTCTATTAATGCATTTTTATTACAATAGCAATTTTTTTGTGGCAGAATCAAAAAGTTGAGTGGCCAACCGTATCTTCAAAGAGCTGAAGTTGTCAATGAATCACCATCACCAACCACCAAATTAAAACACCCTTCAGAAGACAACTTCCCCACAAAAACACACCTATACAGTTTTGTCAACTATGGCACCAAAAAGGAAGTTGATAATGGGGGGTGACATTCTCGTACCCTACCAAGCACCAAATGTGTGAAAAGGACCGAACCAAAACCCACCTGCAATATATAATTGTG
Organism: Geranium brycei; assembly: GCA_036897365.1. Taxonomy (NCBI): domain Eukaryota; kingdom Viridiplantae; phylum Streptophyta; class Magnoliopsida; order Geraniales; family Geraniaceae; genus Geranium; species Geranium brycei. The sequence continues at coordinate 12,266 of JAYMTP010002774.1, forward strand.
TAGTGAATGCGCATGTGTTTGATTTTCTATTGAAAGGAAAAAAGATATGGCCCCCATTTAGTAGCACAAAACAAATCCCAATCAACCAAACTTTTCTGTCTTTAGTTTCCTTTACTTTTTCCAAGTCAATGATGCATGGTAGGCATCATCATAAAGTAATGCCCAGTTGCTCTTAGCGTCAACTCACTATAATTTTCCTTTTGTGAGAAATGTTTCTGCCATGAACAGGGTTAGTAGGAAATTGTCAAGAAAATGACCAGAGACACGAAGTTAAACTCAAAACACAAATGGCATCTGCAAGACCTTTGACCAAAATTATAATGAACGTATTCGAGAAGAATAGGTGACAATAGATGGGATTTTGAACATTCTCAGTAAACACAATTTCCATACCATGTTCCATAAGATATCACACAGCACATTCATAAACAAAAACAGCAGACATAATCGGTTCGCAAACAAACTACAGTATTTGAAATATAGCTCATAAGCTTAAGGATCAAGTTTGCATCCAAATCAAGTAAAATTCTGCAAGTTCTCTTTTCTAATCCCAATCACATTTACACAAATATAACATAATAGATAGATAATTAAACAATAATATCATAATTCATGGAATAGGCCTTCAAATGCACCATGATCTCAAATTGGGGATATAAACTATTATTTTACAGAAGCAAATGTTTGTATAATTTAGGGATAGGGCAAAAGCAGAACATTAGATGGTGTGAGCTGTGCACAGGCTGCTGTTGGGTACAAGATTCTAAGGCAAGGCCTACTCTACAATAACTCAGCAGGTGAAAGAAAGAAGAAAAAATCAATCAATAACAAGCATCAATTAACAAATGCATCCACTTGGATTAAGAGTTCTGAGGTGATCAAATGAGTCTGGCAGCACAGAAAAATTGGTCCTCAACCTTGGATTTTTGCCCTTGTAGGGATGCTCGTGCCCTAAAAAACAATACATCTTTCCTCAACCCGGGGATAAAAGCATCAATATTTATTTCGGGTTTCATGTTTCTGAATCTTCTTCAACTGTTGCAAGCTCGGACCCCTCCTTGACATAGCTTGGATTGAGGAATTTGGCGACAAAGGCCCACAGCTTGTAAACATCCTCAAAATCAGTCAGGAAGCTTAGAGAAGCAGTGACAACTTCAAGCCGCACAAAACTACTCTTCCCATTATGCCGACCATTTTCCATTGGCTTGCACAATGTAGTGTCTTCGAGATTCATAGTATCCCCTTGCTGTCTAGGGATGTCTAAAATTCTTATATGGCTGAGGAAACCAAGGCCAAGAGATATACCTTCCCTTTCAGCCAGCTTCTGAACAATTTCTGGACTAATTAGCCCACTCACTGGATCCTTCACATTAAAAGCCACAGCAGCACCCCTTTCGTATTTAATTTTTGGGCCATAAATTTGAACAAGGTTCTTGCCATGCCCATCTGAGCCAGGTAGCGTTAGTTGCAATAAGGATGTTACGAGCCAATTGATCAAAAACCGCAATCGGGTGGTGGTTTTATTAAGACCCAACATATTAACGTGATCAAGATGGCGACATACAATCTCTGGTTCTCTTCTATCCCAATCCTGACCATCACCATATTCTCCATCAGTGGAGTATTCTTCATCATCCAGGCTAGTAACTGATATCTCTCCAGGCTCCAGAGTATGGCTCACACGCTCTTTGTGAGTGTCTTCCAAGCTAAAGGATACCCTTCTCCCCTTGCTTGGATGCTCACTCTCTTCCAAACCAAACAATCTACCACCAGAATATTTAGTCCCCTCCCTTCTTCCCAACAGCCTAAATTCTCCTTCTGTTTCTCTTCTTATGGCGCTCTCTTTTACATCTGCACAAATTTCAGAGGTTGAGCCATTCTCTAGACCACGATTCTGAGAAACTAAAGTGGAGGAACTGAGATAGGATCCATTCATACCAGATCTGCTGGTTTCAAATTCTTCCTGGATCTCCTCAACATGCAGATGACCTGAAGGTTTCCCATTTTGTGAAGTGGGGTTGGCTTCTACAAACTGTTCTTCCTCGGGGGCCTCCTTAACACGTTCCAGATCTTGCGAAACTGATAAAACAGCAGCATCAAACGATAGAACATGGTGGTCATCTTGCTGTCCTCCTAGGTCTTTGTCATCATAAATTGGGCTGCCATATACCTTAGCTGTTGGTTTTGGAGAGAGCTGCTTGTTCTTCCTTCCAGTAAACCAAAAGGGCGGCAAAGGAGAAGCAATCTTCTGTTTGCTCAACTGGCCTCCACTGTCTGATCCCAAGGGACTATGCCCCACATCAATCCACAAGGAGTTCTCAGAGGACTCATCCTCGCTGAAGACTGGGCTCTTCATCAAGTCTCCAACTGAAATAATATCTGTCTCTTCAAATATGGTGCTTGTTCCATCTCTGTCAGAACTGTTATCATGATCAATCTCTGTCTCAAATACATCCCTGACTTGAGCAGATGTATATGCACCAGAAAAGGCAGGCAACTGCGATCCTTGGCGAGTTTCGGAGGGTTTATTACCATTTCCAGCAACTTCTTCATCTTCAGTTCCTATCATCTTGTCCAAACCATCTACAGAATCACTCAGATACATAGGATACTCAGGGGTGATTTTTACCATTCCAGAACCTGCAAACCCAGACTGATTATGAAGGCTTCCCAACACTGATTTCTTTATGAGAAGGCATCCGAATCCAGTTGGGTCGAACCCAAATACCCTATAGAATGACGTGATAATGAAATCTGGGCGAAATAGTGATAACCCGAGTGAATCCATGTCTTTAGGACCCAATGACCCTGCATCAAGCAAGACATGCCAATTATTCTGTTGAGCTAGTGCCATCCACTGATATGAATACTTAGCCCCTGTAACTCTAGACTGAACTGGAAACACGAAAAGACCCGTTGCTGAATCCTTCTTTCTCCGCTTCTTGCTTGAAATTTGTTTTCTGAGATCAGTGGAACAAAGTTTAAGAGTTGGCCATTTAAACCAGGCACTGTAAACTTTGGCACCCTTCTCTTTGGCACTCTGAGCCATCCAATTCACAGATTGACTTTCATAATCAAACATTGTCAACAACTTTTTATTAGCGTGAAAAGGATAGTAGTGAGCGAGTAATTTAAATGCTGATCCTCTGCTCACAGTAAAAACAAGGCTGTACTCATCCTCGGGAATGTTCAGATAATCCATAATCCTAGTCTTTATATCATGTTCCACAGTTCCCTTCTCAGCACCTCCATAAAGAGCATGATTACTCAAGTTTGCAGTTATCTCAGACAAGCTAAATGTAGACGATTCCCAATAATGAATGGTCTGAAGATATGAAAATAGCCCGAATCCACAGTAGTCGAGACATACCTTGGGTGCTAGATGCCCGTACTCATTTAACCTCAGCTGATCAACCTTCTCCGATGATTGGTACTTGGGATACATAGTGAGGAACTTGGAGAACGATTCGCGGGCATCGGGAATGTCATCTTCAGACTCAAATGTGCGCTCCGCTGCCAGGGCAGTAGCTCGGAGGAACTCCCGATGTGCATGGAGTCTTGCAAGAGATCGCGACCGTCCCAAGCCTTCATCTTGATTGGAAAGGGACTCAGACTCAATGTCCTGAGATTTAACGAGTGACCCGGCCTCAGATGCTTCTTCAAGAGCCTCCCTCAGCTTGTTCTCTTCAATCTTCCGAAGAATCGAAGGGTTTTTGGAGTCGATCGTGGAATCAGCTCCATCTCTTCTTCTGCTCTTCTTGTCCAGGAAGAGAGCAGCACAATGGGACAGAGGCTTCCATAGTGAAAGATTCATGGAAGCTGGTCTAAAGAAACAACCTCCAAGTTTAAAGTAGCTCAAGCTTTACAAGACCATAAACATTTAGCCCATCTAGCAAAGAACACAGACACAGATTAGGTTACAAAATCAGCTCCAGACGCAAAACAATAGGATCTTCAATCAGATCAGGAAAAATAAAATTGAAAAGCCTACCCAGAAATCTGTAACCCTCAATTCGGGAAAGCAAAAGACTCAATTGATCATTCCAACCTCGAATACAAAATTTCCCAATAATTTCCGAACTCCAGATGCTCAAACCCTAGAACAAGAAGAAACCCAGATCCCAGAAATGAACCCACAACCCAACAAGCGCTCGCAAGTAGTTCACGACAAAAGGGTATCACGGAAACGAGAGAAATGATCGAATTTCCATCAATGTAGACTTAAAAATCACCTGGAACGAGCTCAGCTCAGAAAACACCTCTCTAGCTCTCTCTCTGCAACAAGAAACAAGAAATAGAAAGTTGAGAACCGAAACAAATGCTCGTAATTTGGCAACAGTAAATCCAAAAAATACAACATAACATACCGATGATGTTGATAATTTCAGTAGCACAAGGCCATTGTGCTGCTGCTCATTGACCTCTCTCTCTCTCTCTCTCTCTCTGCATCATCTTCCACTCTTTCAATTCTGTTAACAGAAGCAGTAAAAAGAGGACCTTTGACTTTGACAATAACTAGTAGCAGAGGAAGGTGTTAAGTGATCGCATTAATTTACTATCTTAGTGCTATTAATTTCGGGGTGTTTTTTCATTTTTAATTCTAAACAAGGAAATTTATTTTGATGGGATGGGATGGGACCCACTACTTGCAAGAGACATGGCTAAAAAGTCAAATAATCAGCAGCTGGATTGTAAAAGCTGTTTTCTGTTGACCTACCAAGTCCAATTCTCCTTTTTCATCGATTGATTGGAAATTTTGTGATTGTATATAAGAGAAAACAGGATCCATACATGGCAAAATTATAATTTGTTAATTTTTAAAAGATGGAATGGATTTTAAGTTGAAAATTCGATTTTGTTACTCAAGTTTATTTGTTTAAATAAATAAGTGTTTGACCTTGCATTACTTTGTATTCTAATATTATGATTCACTTAAGTATACAATGTACTTCAAATATTTTATTTTTCTAAAACTAACACAATTTTTCTTGTACTCTAACTAAATTGTATACATCTGGACAATGTTCAACCTTTTTTGCTACGACTAATGTAAGTGAACTTTGTTTAATGCATTTCTTTACCTCGTCGGAAATGTAAGATAAATGAGTAACAATTTTTTAAAGCGTAAAGCTTACTACAAGTTAAAATAGATGCAACATAATTATATTCAGTATGTAAATATATGCCAAGCATTTACATTTTCTAGAATTAGTATCATTCGATTTTCAATTTTATTTCGCAGATCATTTTTTCGAGAAGAACTAAATGATATATGTTTTATAATCATCATGCATAGAGAAGATGATTATTCATATGTGGGCGGCATCTAACAAAAAACGAATCTAGCTAATACATTTTTGTGTGTGAACGATTTATTTGGTGGATCATCTCCTATATTAACTTTAACAAAATAACTCTCCGGTAAATTAATAACGGTATGATCAAATTAATTATGGCTCTCACGTATGGAAATTGACCACCATTTGTCTTTTGACACTTAAAAGATGGTTAGGTTAGGTGGGAGTGGTGGGTGGGTGGCTTCCATTTGCTGTCTGTACACAATGTGAAGATCCTATCCTACGCTCCTTTAACTTCAAATATTTAAAACCTATGTGCGTTGATTTCAATGGGATTGGGGCAAATTCTCGTAATAAAATGTTTTGTTTAATCATGTAATATGGGTTAAAAGAACAGCTAGCGAGCTTATACCATGATTACCGGGGATGAAAAAAAAATTCGAACTCGACGGTTACATGATGCACCCGTTTCAAATAGAGCGGGTGAAACTCAAAAAAATTCAATTGAAGGTTTTGAACAAGTTTTTTGTGCGGATGGATTATACCCGATTCAAAGCCGACCCACACCCATAAATATTTTAATAATAATTAATTTAATAGTATCTTTATTATCGGATCGGGTTTCAGACACCCAAAAAGATTTTACATGTTTCGAATGGGTTGGGCGCCCGTTCAATATGAGCGGATCCAGGTTTGGCGAAACCCGACCCTAATCTTGTATGTTGTTATTCCTAATGATTACTCTATTTTTAAATAATGTTTAGTTCCATTTTAAACTTTGAAAATCATTTTAAATATTGAGATATACAGCATCTTTAATGGTTGTGACCATTAGAGGATATTGAGATGTAGGGTTGTCACAATGATGTATATATGTGTCTTTAGTTAATAGTTATGTATGAGTGAATATTTGAGGCTCTTAACCGAACTTGTCTTTTGAATATGTATGTATATTTAGGACATTAAAGATTAGTAATCCTCAAAGCATATTTCTTATATTCTTAATAACCGGTGCAATTTCTTTGAAGTGTTTATTTGATTTCCCCGTATTACATTTCGAAAATGATGATGGTTTTTGTTATTACGTAGTATATTGGCACATTTTTTAGGCAACAAAAGATGTCGAACGAAATGT
>JAYMTP010002775.1:0-18693 GCA_036897365.1 Geranium brycei
AAATAGGGTATGAGACTGTCATTTAACCATAGTTAAGTGTAACAAAGTGTCATTATCCATTAAAATAATATCAGCCAAAAATTCGAGTGGTCTAAACTATTTATTAAATAATAATAAATATCATTTCAAAATTTCATATGTATATATATATATATATATTATAGATTAGTAGTATACTGATATTTAGTGGAATTACAATATTTGTAGAAGTAAAAAAGAAAAATGGTGAAAATGGTTGTTTGGATGGAGAGAAAGAGAAGGAAGAAGTGCAAGAAAATCTAGGGAGAGCCACTCATGGCACAAAACACAGGTGGGGCCCACGAAAGGAACGGACAGGATCACTGTTGAAGTGCACGCGTGTGTACTGTCGAGCATGATCACCTGATTATTTAAGATGTTGTTTTGGCCCCCACCCCTTTCTCTACCTCTTCTTTACCACCTCACCCCCAAAAGTTCCTTTATTACTACTAAACCCTTATTACTGCATAATTTGTATTAATTATGATTGTTCACGGTTCAGTTTTGGTTTTCGATCGAACCGATCAATTCGGGTTTTAAAAAATAAAAATCGAATCAATAGAATTCAGTTCAATTCAATTTTTATAAGTCGAATTTATGAAATTCTCACGATTTATGTCATTTTGCCTTATTATTTGACTTGTCTATTTTTTGTTTATTTTTAAACCGTTTTTTATGAAATTCTCACATTTATAGTTGTTGTTGACTTGTTTTTTTGTTGGCCAAATATTTTAAGGCCCAACTAATAAATATCGATGACATAAAATGATATATATGTCCAAATCGATCAACTTCGGTTTGATTTTTTTATATGTTCTTATTTTATAAACTAAAATTGAACCGATAGGATTCAGTTCGGTTCAATTTTGAACCTACGGGTTTGTTCGATTTTTTATGAACTGAATTTCATGAAATTTTCACATTTTAGGCCGTTTTGACTTACAGTTTTTTCGGTTCGACGTGAAATTATCACATGTTGAACTGGTGTTAACATATTATTCTACTTGTTTTTATTGGCACTATAATATTTTAAGGCCCAACTAATAAATAACAATGACCTAAAATGAGTCATGTGTCCAGATTGATCAATTTTTAGTTCGGTTCAGTTTTTATCGGTCTTCGTTTTATAAACTGAACCGGTCGATTTGGTTTTGAAAAAATAAAATCGAACCAGTAGAATACAGTTCAGTTCAATTTTGAACCTATTGATTTTTTGTTCAGCTCTATTCGGTTTTTATGAACTGGCTTTTATGAAATTCTCTCATTTTGAGATAGTATTGACTTATTTTTTATTTACGCAATATTTTTAGGCACATATAATAAATATCAATTACTTAAATTGAGTCATATGTCCAAATTGATCGGTTTACAATTTTTTATTGATTCTGTTTTATAAATAGAAACTGAATCAATAAAATTTTAGTTCGATTCACTTATTTTTTATCGGATTATTTTTTGGGCACCCTTACCCCTTTTTACGGTGTCTTTTTCGGGCAATCTATTTTCCTTCTCGATGTATTTCTTTCCGCCCTCTCGGGCTCGCATTGTAATTATTTTTATGTCAATTTATATTTATTGCCGATCAAAAAAAAAATAACTAAAATAATATAAGGTAGAGAATCATAATGCCACTTATATTCTGGTTAGCATAACTTGGGTTGTATTGTATCACTATGCAATGCAAACTTGTAAGATGATGATAGGCGTCATTATTGCTTCTTGAATGAATTCATATTGTTTACATTTCAATGTGTAACAGCTTCCTTACAAATTGATATGAAGGATTTGGTAATGCAATTAACTAAGCATATAAGATGCCGTTGGGTTTTTGGTTATTACATTGGATAAGCTTGTAGTTCAATAATTACAAAATTCAAGCTTCTAGTTTCAGCAAACTTCATTCCTTACAAACTCATACCTTATTCTATAACAATGCCTAATTGCTGCATTTTTCCATGGGTTCAGTAATTAAACATATTCTTAACAATTTCTCCCATCCTCTCCTATTTCTTACTATGTCCTTGCTGTACATGTCTGCTTGCACATTTTTCACTGTCAAATCTGATATTAAAGTTAGGGAATTGAAGACCGATGCTTATCTACTTGCAAATGTATCTTTAATTGTCAGTGTGTGGCATTTTTTTGCTCTCGCAAACATACAGGCAGAAATCAAGGTTACTTACAGAATATTATTATTATCTATTAAATTGCATGGTGAACATGAAATATTTAGTAGATAATGTAAGCATACATTAATGAAGCTCATCTTCTAGTATTAGTTATCCTACCATAAGTAATGGTTGAATTTTTTGTTAGATCTTGCATTTTCTCAGCTCAGTATACATTGCTTGTCTGATGATTGTTTGGACAAAGTTAATTCAACCCCACATGAGTATATTTCCTTCTCACCTGATGCAGCACAGATATGGGTTCTGGATTCTGTTCCTGGTGAAGTGATCCCTGAAAACAGTGATGGAGAAGTAGAAAAGGTTTTGAAAACGTTGCAGAGCTTGCCTCCATCAATTCCATCACGAAGGTAAACTTCTTTATCCTTTCAGTCATATGCTAAGTAAATTTCTATATCCTTTTAGGTTTGCTCTGTTATTTGTTTCCTTTGAAGTATGACCTGCTTATTCGAACCCAAATACAGATTCAGATGGAATTGTTTTGCACTGATATTTGATTCTGTTGGTTCAAAATTCTCCTTGCTGCCAGTTGTTTGACAAACCTGATGCAGAATATGATTTTGGGTACTTTATTCTAACTTCATTAATAGTTAAAACTAGGTGGTGACATCAGTTGTGGAAGTTTGTAGGGCAGGTTCAGATGGACAATCACACCATCTTACCAGGTCCTAATATATTGTATCTTGGACACTTATTGGTAAAAGGCAGCAACATCTTGACTCAACCAGGCCCAGAACTGTCAGTTTATTGGTTTTTAATTTATTAGTATGGCGGTTTGTTGCAATGAATGGTATTTGTGGTTTCAGGTGGCTAGTCAACTACATGACAGAACTTGGCTTCTCAAAGTCATTATCAGAATGGATAGGCACCAACCTCAAGAAATCTGGAGATCGTGAAACATGGGCTTTTAATCTGGAAGGAGCAGTCCAGATGTTCGATTCATACAGGTAAATATCCAATTCACTGAATTTAGTTCCAAATCACTTTCTTTTTGCAGTTTTTATTCTGTTTTGGATCTCATTGCAAAATGATGTGTGCCTCATCACGGTTCTTGGAAACAAAATCGCTGAATTTTCAAGTTGGTTACATCATTTTCTTACACTCGAACATTTACAGGGAGTTGTCTTACTGGCCAGTATTGGAGAATCCACCAAAGGGGATGGAGATATCAATTGTGCGTGCAGAGAACAGTGACAGATGGAACCCAGACGTGATTAAGCGTCTTGAAAGCCTGGCTAGTCGCGGAAGAGATGCATCGGCAGGGAAGGTTTCAGTTCACGTTCTTCCCAACTCGGGCCATTGGGTTCACGTCGACAACCCGAAGGGACTTCTTGACATCCTAGCACCCAAACTTGTATCTGCATAAGCTTAATATAGCCTAAAATTTCGTTGGAAAAGGGAATGTTTTAGCTGGAAATAATTTTGTATGCATTGAAGCATCAACACAACATCTTATTCTGTGGCGAATTGGTTGATGCACGCAGAGGATGGCACAATTGTGCGGTGGAAGAAATTGTTCATCTTTCTCTTGGATTTCTGAAAGAAGAAAAATAAGTGAATAAATATATCAGATTTTTGGGGAAATCTTACTTTGGTACATCTAATTACACAGTTGAGTTATCCCTTGGACATATTTACTGGGCATAGGTGACATCCAGATTTACACATCTCCCTCCCTTATATAATTGCATTGCATAATAACAGCTTTTGTTTATTTGTCTTGCTTTATTTATTACATTTGTATAAAGCTGTGAGGATGTGGTTTTAGAGTATACAACAATGTGCAATCATATTAGAACATTAAAAAATAGGAGAGTATGTGATTCCTAATCCCTTGTGAAACCTTCCAGTATTATAGTTCCTAATATATTTTTGAAAAATACAACTTTTTAAAACTCAAATTAGGAACTCGTCATAAATGAAGCCAACAAAAAATTACTGTTGTGGCTTCCAGTAATGCCTTGGCCAAATCTATATATCTGAGCCCAGCCCAATCCACTATGTGTTTTGAGTAACCCTCAAGAAACTGATTGGGTATAATCTTGGAAGCTACGCATAAAGGTACTATAAATATAACACAAAACTACTGAGTGATTCAGTATTTCAGATTTTCGTGGAAACCCTAACCCAAAACACCATCACTCTCCAAGTTGAAAGTGCACTCACCATCCGCAATCTCAAGTCCAAAATCCACAACAAGGAAGGTAAATTCTATACAATTACACCTAATAACATACATATCAGTGTTTCAGGCAAGCAGCTCGAAGATGACCGGTCATTAGCCGAATACAATATCCAGAATGGTCTCAACCTTTCTTCCTAGCTCATTAAAAACTGCTTAATTATATATTTTGATCCGAAATTTACTTTTCCAATATGTGTTCGCAGAATCGACTCTTCATTTGGTTCCGAGGCTCCCCGGAGGTTATTTATACGATCCTTGGTTGAGGTTTCTGGCTATGAGGCAGCATCAGAACAAAATGATTTGCAGGAAGTAAGTAAATTAATTGTATACAGAAAAATTCACCATTGTGTTTGTGTATACTAATTTATTATTATAGGTGTTATGCTCGCCTCCCTGCTAGAGCTACAAATTGCAGGAAGAAGAAATGTGGTCACAGCAATCAGGTTCTCTTCTTTCCTTTTTAATTTATGAGTTCTTTCCTATTCCTTTAATATTTATTGTTTTGTTTTTATTTTCTTGCAGTTGAGGCCCAAGAAATTTTATTTTATAGGCTGATGAATAAGAATGTTTGAGGGTGATTGTCCTTTCGATTTTCTTGCTGTCAAGTAAATACATGGTATAGATCTTAGCTCATAGCATATGTTGTGATCACTTTCGATTGCAATGTTGCTCGAGTATAAACAAACAGCTATGCCTGTGTATGTCTTTTTAGTGATTATGATGAAAATTATATTCTATTTTCATTTGAGGATCGCTTCTGATTATGATTGAGTAATGCGGACAAAAATACTCTTTTATAATTTTTAAATTAATGTCATTCAATCATTTCCTCTTCCTGAAGAAATAGAGAAGGTGAATTAAAGCTCTCCTCGCACAAAAATCTTAAATATTAGTATATTTAAATGAGAAATGTGCTAATTAGTACAATGCATCTTTATAAGAATGAACATCTAAATAAGCTTGATTTGCACTTAACTATATTTGGCTACTATTTGTAATTTTTGGATATCAATTGTCAAAAGTATTATGGTTATCAAAAACTATCTAGTTTGGTACTGCTATTGCAATAATTCAAGAAATTTGAGCTCCTTACGATTTGATACAACTTGTGTTTGTGTCTTTTCTGCTTTGTTAAGCTTCTTTATTTGAACATGAAACACTCCTTAAGGCTTTTGTTGTTGGTAATAACTTGGTTGCCATTTTATTTGGGTTGGTTTGTTTGGAATTTTCTCAAAGATACTCTAGCACTGGGCATGTTGCTCCATTTGATCATGCTAGATGATTTATTGTGATTGACGTGGTAGTGATATTGGCATTTTTTTATTAGCAATTACATCAAATTTCCTAATCTACACAAAATCTCTTTCCATTTTATGGACCCAGCAAGATTCGAACCCACAACCACTTTGAATCAAGTATATATCTCGACAGTAATATTAACATAATAAAGATAAATGTTGTAAACTTTATTTTTTCGCTTCACTTCACTCCAAAGATAATTGATCTTTAGCGAGATGGAGGGTATGAAGTACGTGTACAAGTTTGAAGTATTGGGTTTGGCAATGAGCTTGATTGTCTGAGCTTCAATGGTTAATCTTTTTGTAAATTAACACTAAATTTTGGTGTTTCTATCATGGTTTTCGGCGAGTCTTTTTGTCCATGAATAAAGTCCACCTCTGTGCAAGATCTCCAATTCAAAACTCTGTTTATTCAACTAGGCGTGCAAAGAGGGACGAGAGACGAAGCCTCCAGAGTGGAGGGCGAAATCATAGGGTTCCGAGTTTTAGGGGTTGGATTTTGCAATGAACCCTGAATTCCAAAGTTGTGAAAAGTTGTAAAGTCGCCTGATCTGCTCCGTCTTTAGGCATGCTCGAACAACAATGCAGTTCTGACTTCGCTTTTAGGTCAATTATTTCATCACGAAGACGAACTAGATCTACATAAAACCTAGGGTCTCCCTAGTGCAGTAAGTGATGAGGGATATAAGTTTTCTTGTTCTTCATCTTCTACGGTGGTTTGGCGAAAATCACCTCAAATTGCTCCACGACAAGATGTTGGAGAAGATGTCGACTCAAGCAAGTAGAGATGTGGTAAGTGGTGATGATGTCATGTTAACATCATCATCAATAAATTTTAAAATTTTACTCATTTCTCGGCGACAAGGGTAATTTAGTAATTCAACCTTTTTATTATAATTTATAAAGTTGTAATGGATGATAAAATAAAACGAAACTTTCACGTACTGAATTGAAACAATTTGAAGTACTACAAGGTGAAATAAAAAATCAGGGAAGAGATCGGCTACAAACCATATATCTGCTACAAATCTTAGAATGCCTAATGTCCATCGGATTAGTTTCATCAACGGTTCAAATTAATACTAGATGAAAACAATAGAAAAAATATAAAAAGAGTAATGTGGTAATTATGACAATATATATATATATAGTGACACCACAACTACAACCTACCCTAATCAAAAACCAAATCTCGCGCCGCTAATCCTTCCGTGTCTAGACGCAGAGTCGCAAATCCCTCCGACGACGACCACTCCGGCGAGGCGGCGACTTCCCCACGACGGCGAGCCAACCACTTCCATGTGACGATGATCTCCATGGCGGCAGAAGTGGTCGATTCGGCTCCTTCGCATCGACGCTCCATACACGGCGACAGAGACGATCCTAGGTGATTTGGCGATCGTCGACGGCTCCAGACAACGGCGACGGTGAGGATGCAGGCGGACGATTCCTTTCCAGGCGACGGCTCCGAATCCAGATGGCGACAGTGAGGATGCAGGCGGACGGGAGGCTGCTGTCGACAAAGAGGCAAAAGTGTCGTGCAAGCATCGATGCAGAGAAGCCCGGTCGACGGCGACGGCCTAGACCGATGAGCTCGGTCGTACCAGGTTCGGCACCAGCAACCTACAGCGGAGGGATCTGCTACGAGGATCAATGGAATCTGATGAAGATCGATTTTGGAGACCGGTTTGTTCTCACCCTTGTGCTTTCCACTTGATTGTTGTGTAAAATTTTTGATCAATTTTTTGAATATACGGGCATGAAATTTTTTATTGATTTTTTTGAATATCTGGGCATGGATTTGAATCTTATTGCATAAAGTTGTCAGATTAGGTTTATTTTCTATTTATTTCACTTTCTTGTTTGGTTTCTTGTGATATTAATTTAGATTCACGACATAGATGGAACAGAAAACCTAATCCTGATTGAACATAATATCAATCATGCTTTTGGTATTGATTTGGATTCTCGGTTCTGTTAAGTTCTCGAATTAAATTTTATTAATGTTCATGCTTCGTTTCTATTTGGATTTCTCGACTTCTCTGACAAGATAATCGTTGACACCAATAAAAAGTGATGTTCTGCAAAATCGATTCGAAGAAACATAGTCGATGAAACAATATTCGATGAAACAATATTCGATGACACATATTCAATGACACATATTAGATGAAGTCGATTTGATGATGCTGATGTAATCGGTTTGATTAAATCAATTTATGAAAAATGATGAAACTGATTTGATGAAACCGACCTCATAAATCGTATGAAACAATTGAACCGTTATAAATAAACCACCAAAACAATTCCAATAGAATTAATGAAACAATTTTATTGAAACGATTGCAAATGAGCCGATGAAACCATTGCATTGAACTGATAAAATGGTTGTAAGTGAACCGATCAACCCATTGCATTGAACCGTTATTAAAACATATTCAACTAATGAAATAAAATTCAAAATAGGATACAAAATAAATAGGAGTATAAAAATACATTTATACCCCTCTGATGGTATAAAATGACCAAATTTTTTTTTAAAATTAATTCATATTTACGTTAATATGTCATTGATGATTCCACGTTAAATCTGACCATTAATCATTTCATCCAATGGACTGTAAGTGTTCTAAAATTTATAGTGGATTGATAAGTTTGTCCCTGATTGAAACCCTAAAAATCATGCATAACACACGGTACCTAAGTGTAATTTCCTCTCATTTTTAATACGACTAAACGAATACGAACCCATGTATCCGAATCGGTCCATCTCAGCCCAACCCATGAGTAGGGCTGAGGACCAATTCATTAAGACGAGTACGGTTTTTGCATGAGTAGCTCTCAAGAAATTGATTTTATAAAATATTCCGTATATAACCGTATGCTTCAATTTCAGCGAATAATCAGCCACAGCAATTAAAAAAAGATGCAGATTTTCGTCAAAACCCTAACCTGCGACACCATCACTCTCCAAGTAGAAATCACCCACACAATCCACCATCTCAAGGCCAAAATCCACGACAAGGAAGGTAAATTCTACATAACACCCAACATCTTGTTTGGTAGCTGAGAAAATTTCTTCACAATTTCACCATGAAGGGGTTCCTCCGGAGCAGCAGCGATTGATTTACGATATCCAGAAAGGTCTCTCTCTGACCACTACCTTTCTTCATCATTGCTCAAATCAAAGCTACTTATATTTATATTAACTTATTTGATCTCAAATTACTTATTTATTATGTTTAAAGAATCGACCCTTCATTTGGTTACGAGGCTTCGCGGAGGAGGACGTTGTTTGCCTCCTGACCTTAAGGCATTGGCTCTTAAGCATTTATATCCCAAAATGATTTGCATGAAGTAAGTAATTTTCTTCTTTATTTACAAATATGTGTATAAATTGTTGTTTGTATATAATATTTTTCATAAATACACTACACAGGTGTTATGCTCGTCTCCCTGCTAGGGCTACAAATCGCAGGAAGAAGAAGAAGTGTGGTCACAGCAACCAGGTTATTAATTTCCTTTATTATTTACCAGAAATTTGCATATAACCCAAAATAATTAATTGAAGAGTTCAAGAATGGTTATCTATATTTTCCCCAACTTTTACTTTATATCTTCCTTCCTATTCACTGGATATTAATTTACTATTTACTTCTTCTTTGTTTTTTTGCAGCTGAGGCCCAAAATATTTACTCCATTTTTATTATAGAGAGTTTTTGTTGATTATTTTTGTAACATGCTACTTATGTACGTTTTATCACGATTATGACGAGAAATGTATTGCTACTTTCATTAGCTTGGCAGGATCATTTTTCTGCTATACCTGAAACTGAAACAAGACTTTTAATTATTGTTATCTAAAACTGAAAGTAATCAATAGGGCCGTAAACAAGTCGAGTTTTTAACGAGCTGCTCGAGCTCGACTCGTTAAATATTCGGTTTGGACTCGTTATAATCAAGCTCGAGCTCATTATTGGGCTCATTTAATAAACGAGCCGAGCTTGAGTTTAACCTTTTAAGGCTCGATAAGCTCGCGAGCCGGCTCGTTTAATATTTAATTAAATATATATTTATGTTAATGTATTTTTAAAATTTTAATAGATATATTTATAATAGAATTAGACGAGACAAATCAAGTCGAGTCAATCTCAAGTTGAATCATTTATTATTTAATGAATTATATATTATTTATTTAACTTTTAATAAATATTTATATTGAAATTTAAATGAATCGAATCGAGCCGAGCTCGAGCTTATTTATTTTATTTTGAACCGAATTCGAACTTGCATAACCTCGTTCGAGTTCGAGCCGAACACTTTTTTCACAAAATGAGATTTGATTCGGCTCTTTTACAACCCTAGCAGTAGTAATCAACATATAATTCACTGTTTTCGAAAGAAAAAAAAAATCCATTAATCCACATTAATGATAATGGATTGGAAACATTTGGGCTTCAGATTGGGCTCAGAAATGTGCGGCCCAATATGTGGGTACCTGCGAAACCCTAGTTTGGCGAGTATAAAAGTGGAGGTGGATTGGTGTTAATGAGAAGCAAGCTCACAAGTAAAAGATGCAGATTTTCGTGAAAACCCTAACTGGGAAGACCATAACTCTCGAAGTTGAGAGCAGCGATACCATCGACAATGTCAAGGCTAAGATCCAGGACAAGGAAGGTAATTTCGTTTCCGCTTTTGTTTGGTTTCCGGGAAAATGCGTTATTTTCCCACGTTTTCTGAGCAGTTATTTTGTTGATGAATTTTAGGAATTCCTCCGGACCAGCAGCGATTGATTTTTGCTGGGAAGCAGCTTGAAGATGGCCGAACATTGGCTGATTACAATATTCAGAAAGGTCAGTTAATCAATTCACTTTCATGTTTAATCTTAGTTTTTATTTTGATGAAATGATATGTTTATTGAATCTCTCTGTTTCATGATAATTCAGAGTCGACTCTTCATCTTGTCTTGAGGCTGCGTGGTGGGATCATTGAGCCTTCATTGATGGCTCTTGCTCGCAAATACAATCAGGATAAAACTATTTGCCGCAAGTAAGTTACTTTATTTGATGGGTTTTTATATGTTGGATTTATCATATGTTTCTGGATATGTAGCATTCATTATGTTTATGTTTGTATTTATGTGCTTGATAGATTTGGTGTTGATGGGAGTTAACTTAGCCTTTTTTGCTGTGTCAAGTGCAATTGGGGTTATAATATCTCCCAATAATGATCCATTCTTTAACTTTGTCTGCTGGGACTTTTCATTTCCAGTTGATTTTCATGTACTGGAACATTACTGTTTGTAACTTTGCACCCAATGCTGATTTTATGTTTATGTCGGAGTAGACATAGTTTCTTTGTTATGCTAAGTGCATTTTTGGTTATAATATATCTGTACGATAATCTGTTCTTTAACTTTGTCTGATGGGCTCATCATTTTAAGGTTATTTTCATGTATTGGAATAGTTTTAATCACCATTGTCCACCAATTGATGTGATCTTGTTGTCTGATACCTTCAGATGGACTTCCAGGAGTTAACTTAGCCTTTTTTGCTGAAAAGTGCAATTCGGGTTATAATATCTCCCAATATTAAATCCATTCTTTAACTTTGTCTGCTGGTCTGATCCATTTCCAGTTGATTTTCATGTAATGGAACATTTGATATTAACAATGTAAATCCTCTTATGCTTGTTTTTGTCCTATTTTAGTAAAAACTATACTGCTTTTAGATGCTATTTGCTCAGGCAATTTGTGTTTTGGTAGGTGCTATGCTAGGTTGCACCCAAGGGCAGTCAACTGCAGGAAGAAGAAGTGCGGGCACAGCAACCAGGTTCTTGTCTACTTCTTTTTAACTTGGTGATATTTGTGTTCAGAAGTGTTTTGGTTTCTTATGGAATTGAACTTTTGTTTGGTTTGCAGTTGAGGCCTAAGAAGAAGATCAAGTAAATCTTTTGCTGCTTCAACTATTGTTATGTTTTGTGTTTGGATGTTGAGATTCGTACCAAGGGAAATAAACTCATGTATTGTTATGATTTTGATGATGGAAAACATTCTCCTTGTCACATTTATGTTTTATGCAATTTCTGTTTCTTTTCATATAATTTTGAGAAGGCCATAACTACATAACTTCTCATCTATCTGAATGAAGTTGAGATATGTATGTCATTGCCATCAGTATTGGACAGCTATTTTGTTTTACAATAGTGTCCTTTCAGATTCATTAGCTGGACACATTTCTGGCACCGTCATTTGATTTAGGTCAGGATAATTAGAAATGTGGCGAAAAATCACATACATTTGGATTTTTAGCCGAACAAATGATGCCATGTACATATACTCTGCCCCTTCCTGTTATATTGAAAAATATTTTTTTATTAAAATAATATTTTACATACATATTTAATGAAAATAATACTTTTCAATGTGTTTGCTAAAATAATATCTTCCAATATAGGTTTTATTGAAAAAAATATATGTTTTTAACATTATATTTGGTTATAAATTGAGGGGGAAGTCCCCTTTAGAAACGGGGTAGAGATGTGATTGAAAAACTTGCTCTGAATCTATCTTGTTGCCATCTCTAACTACTTAGATGTTCATTCTTGTATCATAATCTTAATAATTTGCCTTCTTGGATCATAATCTTAGTTAGACCTTCCCTATCTTTACTAGTTGTTACGGTGAGTGCAATGTCACGTAATTGAATTTCTAAGCTTTTTTGTCATGGTGGTTGTTTGGGTTTTAGCTTGAGGTATATTTATTTTCCGTCTTATCTAGATTTTGTTTTTATTCACTTTATTTCAATATAGCTTACACTTTGCGGGAAAAAAAATACATAATAGCCGAAATATACATGTGTTGTTTGTCACGATTATTTATAAAATATCTCCTTTGTACCAAAAAATACACATGGTTTCTTTTCTTTTAATGATTGATTTGTTTATTTTCTCCTTCCTTTGTTGTTCATTTATGACATACAAACCTCATGTTACTTCTTGTAACATTAACGCTTGATGAGTTGTGATGATCACAGATTGATTAGGGTTCGGAGAAGATGGGTTTAACAACGTGGAGCACACATGATTTGTGCCCTTGCTAGCAATAAGAGTTGTCTCATGACCAAAGCTTGGTCAAACACTAACTTGAGTCCTAGTGATCATAGCTCGAGTTTCATCCGGTATCTATGTCAATTATTGTGGAGTCAAACTCAAATAGCAAATGTAGATCGAGCTCTCTTCTTCACAAGGGGTTTTTGAACTCATATGTTTCTTTTCTGGTGAGCGCCTAAATTTCAAACACTGAACACAACACCTGACAAAAAAACATGCCAAATGATCTTTTATTTGTCCATGTCCATTACAGTAACCCTAATGAAGCTAGCTACCTACTGAAACTAGTTCATTTGTTTGGGTTTGTTCATGCTCCAAGCACTCAATCTTTGCACTGTGATAGGCACTGTCCCATTGTTGAAGAGAAACAAATGAGCTTTCTCCCCAACTGCTTTCATCGGATAAACTCTAGATGTGATGCAAGTCCTCCCTCCGCCCCCAAAGCTTTCCACTACCGAATGATCGATCTGCAACGTGAAAGAAGCAATTACTTCAAGTTGCTTATTTGTTAGTAAAAATAAGACATAATTAATTTGGGCATACCAAGGTCCTGAGAGAGAGCCTGCCACAATCCAGCTCCACATTATCCACATATCCCCCAAATGGCGGTCTGTACATTTCAGGCTTTTCAGGGCTCAAAGAGGATCTCCTTGCATCTGAGCACATGAGCACTCTATAATTGGCTCCATCCTTGAAGATTCTGAAGAACACAGGTGTGTACTCTTCTAGATCTGCTGAGGCCAGTGTTAACAGCCCAAATGGACCCACCCCTCCCTTCACTGTTGATCCCATTTGCCTGCACACATCTAAGGCGTCAAGATCAGCCCAACTTGGATCAAACGGCTCTATTGATTTCGCATCCTCCAAGCGCCCGAATTTGAAAGTCACTTCAACATCAGCCTGTAAGAAAAATGTAACCAAAACATTGAGAAAAATGGTTTGTTAGCGATTCGGCCTAGTTTGAATGCTGATGATCAGACCTGGGCGGGAGTGATTCCTTTGATCTCCATCTTGTCTCCTGAATTCAGTACGCGTTTGCGCATCTTAGTGACGTGACCTCTCAAAGATTCCACTTCCTCAATTGGCCATTGCACCAATTGCTTCTCACTCTCATCCAAAACCACAGTTCTTGGTATCAGCTGAGGAGAAAAAAAACACAAACCCAGACATTAGAATCTAACATAGATTCAAAATCAGCAAATGGGTCTCTGGCGAATAGATCAAAATCGTAAATTTTTTCGATGGCTTTACCTGAATTCCTGCCCAACCCTTCTTGACATCGTCCTGTTGAGTATCGGACTCATTGGCCCAACCCCACAAGACCCTCCTCTTCTTTGATGGGTCGAAGAAGGTCTTGGAAGCGTAGAAGCTGCCGTAATCGTACCTGAGGCCCTTCCAACCGTCGACGGAGCTATTGTCCGGCGTGTACCGGTCAAGCTTCCGGTCATATGTCCCTAAAGTGTAGTACTCATATCGGGTCAAGTCAAGGCTCACCTTCAACACATGCTTCAAATTTCCCGCCAAAACAGAGGTGTCCAACCCGTTTCTACCGTCCATGGATGCCGGGTAAAAGTCGGGGCACTCCCACATGCCGGTCCGGGGCGCGGAGTGGAGCGGGTGCTTGGCCTTGACCCATTTCTTGAAATCGCGGCTCCGGTACAGGTAGGCCATGCCCCGCTCCTTCCTCCGGCTCCCGACCGTGATCTTCCAGTGGCCACGGTCCCACCAGGCGGTGGTGGGGTCGCGGAAGGCGCTCTCGTTGACGTGGCCGTCGCTCGGGTCGACGATCGGGTTGTCGTCGGGCTTGACCCACTCGCGGAGGTACGGGTCGGACGGGTTCTTGGGTACGGCGTAGTTTTGGACCTGGCGGTTGTCCGGGTCGATACCGGTGTAGAGGATGACGGGTCGGTCACCGGGTAAGACGGTGGCGGATCCGGACCAACAGCCGTTGATGTCGAAGGGCTTGGAGGGGTAGAGAGCGGGCTGGAGAGGTAGCCAGTTGATGAGGTCCTTGGAGACCGAATGGGCCCACACAATATTTCCCCAAACTGAACCGTTTGGGTTGTATTGGTAGAAAAGATGGTAGAGTCCTTTGAAGTACATTGGCCCTGTTTCTTACCAATATTTGAGTTAATAATAATCAAATCTATGACTATGACCCAACTAAATGTATAATTGCGGAAGTTGTATTTTTTCTAATTATAAATTTATAAGTTTTATCATCGGTTTTGGTGGCGGAGGCTATGACCGTTCGCGAAGAATCCCCGTTCGCGAAGAATCCTTACTGCTTCACTCACTGACGGGTCTGCTACTTCATGATTGTTTGTCTATGTTAAATCAAAGTGTATCTTTTTTTATAAGTTTTATTTGTTGATCAAGTAACTTGACCGCTTATGAAGTGGTAAGTTTAGACTGCGGAGGTTTGATTGTGAGTTTGGGAACATGTCTTTTTGGTTATCTCTTACTCAAATACTTTCAAATAATTTAATTTAATGAAATTCAGGATCGATTTATCTCCCAAAAAAACTTTGTATTGTTAAAATAGATTAAAAATATATGAGTACTATTTAAAATTATTTTTATTAAATGACATGTAAAAATTACTCTTTTAAAATGAAAACTTATGTTTTTATGACAAAAGTTACATGCAAAATAATATTTGTTTCCAATTAGAGGTCATGGGACTCACATGTGTCATTTTGAATAATTCACATAAAGTTATGCAATTAATGAAGATTTTGAAACCAAACATCCGCCAACTAGAATATATTCCTAAAAGTTGTATAAACAAGTATTTATCCAATATAATATATGATTATTAATTAAATGATGATATATGAAGTCTAATAATTAACTTTCCGAGACCTGATGAAATAACTCCAATTAATGTGCAAAAGACTCTATAACATAGTTATGAGTTAGGTTTATGGGTACTCACCATTTGGATCTGTTTTTTCGTTAGTAAGTTCGCATTTCCGATCCAAGCACATGAAACAAACCAAAAACTAAGTCAGAAAGAGAAGATTCAAAATAATCTATAAATAAAAAGTCACAGAAGCCAAGTGACACCAATTAATGTTTCTTCATTGGGGATACATCTAAAATACTTTCTCACCAAATCAATATATCCATAACCACTCAATTTCTCACCAAATAATTGACAAAATGTAAACAACTAATAATCAACCAGTGATGCTTTAATTAAAAGAACAAATTAATTAGCAAATGCATGTCATGTTATGAACATCAATAATTTAAAATATTTGAACATAAAAATAAAAAATAAAAAAACGAACCGTTGATCCAATTTTTTTGAGGTTGAAAATGGTAACCGGTTCTGTGCAAAGGGTCGGCTTCAACGGCCTCCGTGGACTGCCACTCTGGGTACACCCGATGAGAAGCTTCCACTCCAACATTATTGGCCACGAAACCTAAGACGAAACAAAGTAACAAAAGGGTTCCAAGGATGTTGGAACGAGGAACAAGACAAGGCAGTTCCATTTTGAATAATATGAGCGAGAGAGTTTTGAAGCGAGTGAGAAATGAGGGCTCTATTTATAGCCACAAAAGAATTGGAGTTAGTGTTAATTAGATTTAGTCGTATATATTTCCTCATCTTGATCTTGATCTTCATCTGCTATTATTTATTTATTTATTTACTTTAGATTTCTTTTTGAAGGATTCTGCTTGAAGTTATAATTAACTGACTCGGAGTTCAGTAACTGGATATTATCCACTGGAAATAAATTATTTACACCCTGATAATAATCAATTAGTTATTTTACTAGTAGTGGATAAAAGTTAAAATGGTGCAAATTAAATTCTTTAATATTGTTTTGAATTATATGGGTTGTCACTGGGCTATATATATGGCACAAGAAGTGCACTTCTTTCCTCATTGTTTGGTTTGATATTTAAGGAGGGTTGGTACTTGGTAGTCATCTTGATATCTATGAATAACCGAACTGAAAAGTCTATTGTTGACTAATTGTAAGCCATAGGATATCGAGTTCATAATTCTGTTATATTTGAAGGGGATTGACGCAATTGGTAAATCCATTCATTCTGATATAATATGGTATAATATTAATGGATAAAATCCTCAGATGTTGTGAGATAGTCTCTTTAAGTTTACTTCAGGTTTTTTTCTCGCAAACAATTACATGGTAGATTTGTTATCATATTGTAATCATCTCATGTTATTATTCTTGAGCTATATATATGACGAGTAAGGCTATTGCATGCATTATAAGATGAGTTTTGGTCTATAAACATAACAATTCCAATGACCTCAAAAGCATCTATTACGTACACTATTAAAGTGAGTGCATGGTGAGAGGTTTAGAAACACAAAAACTTCTAGAGTATTTGTATATTATTATTTCATTGTGTTGAAAATTAAATTTTAAAAAAGTTTCCTTTTGAATTGTTAAAACCAAAGTTTTGTAGCCCAAGTTAGAGATAATTCTGCATACCTCCCATTAGGGGATTCTCACTTACATCTTTCAAAATAGAGATGTGTTTTGTGAAGCCTCTTACATTACTAAAAGTTTAAAGTTATCCCTCTCCATAAACTTCTTAGAAATTTCTATTTTTGTTAAAATGACAAAAATACCTCTATATTTAAAATAATTGTTGAACTTTTTTAAAACATAAAAACTGATTTTATTATAACAATAGTTTTTAAATATTTTTATTTTTTAAATACATAGATATTTTCCTTATTTTCGAAAAAGTTAACGGAGATGATTGATTTGAAACTTGTAGTAACTTAAGTTAGGGAGATTCACAAAACACATCTCTGTTTCAGGGATGTAAGTAAAAATCGTGTATACCTAAATTAAGGTATGTGGAATTATCCCCAAGTTATGATCAAATCTTTGAAAAAACATCGATAACTTTGAATTAATTTGAACCAGACTTACCTGAAGGTAGAAGAAGCACCAAACGATGCCCTTTGAACCAGACTTACCTGGAAGTAGAAGAAGCACCAAACGATGCCCTTTTGGCCATTTATAAATAAAAATATGCAAAAGGAGGATTCGAATTCAAGTTCCCAATAACCAAGGACGTGTGCTCAACCACTTTGTTATTTACACACGTTAATGTTATCACTACAAGATTTTTGCCTCAAGGACAGCGCACGGTGCACAGGCGGTATATCGCTGTCAATATAGGGCAGTTAGTAGATAAGGATTGCGCACGCGTTTGTAAGAATACACAATCAGAAGATTAGAATTGCGCACCTACACATGTGCGCAGGAAGAAGTTCATACATGCACTTGTGTACAGATGCGCAGGCATTCCTGCGCACATTTGTACAGATACGCAGGCATTCCTGCGCACATGTAAATGTGCGCATGTATTGTGTAAGGACTGCGCACATGTGTATGTGCGCAGTTCTTAAGGCAGTGAGTTTAAAAAAATTATTGCATAAAATTGGAATATCAAAATCCAATTCCCTCCAATAATTTTTTTAAAACCTCAATGGCAAATACCATTCAGCAGCAAATAGCAATAACGTTGTCAAAACCACAATAACAAATAGCATTCAACATCCATAAGTTCTCAAAATTGAACGTCATAATAGTTTGTAACTAGATTATAAAAAAAGTTTGTGTACGAGAGAAAATAAAAACCACCTAATCATCCTCAGAGTCGGTCGGTGTCTCGGGTATGGGCACACTGTTCGGATCACGCAAGTGTTGATGCAGTTGTTTGTCAAATGCTCGACGCTTCTTCTCCTTCTCATTTGCCTTTGCAAGCTGTTGGGCCACTTGCTCGGTAACTTGTTGGGCCACTTGTTTAGCAATTTGCTCTCGGGTTTGGGTGAGTTGTGTAGCTAGCGTTTCATTTTGCTCTTTGAGGTGTTAGATTTTCTCATCAGTCCTTTGTA
>JAYMTP010002776.1:0-18689 GCA_036897365.1 Geranium brycei
CGTCTTTTATGAGTTTTGATGAGCTTCGGTTCTTGAACTCGTGTTTTTTTTATTGAGTTGTTGGAATGGAGTGATCAGTCAAGTGTGGTGTGGAGTGAGCTTTTGAGTTGTTTGGACATGGAGACAAGTGGGGATGGGGAGGGAATAAGGAGTGACACGTGGACGGACGTCGAGTGGCGGAGGAAAGTCGTTGACGTTATATTGTGGTTGGCCGTGGTTCTGTTGGTGGGACCTACGTGAGGTTCCCGTGGGGCCCACCACTCGCTTGGCTGCGTTGCCGTTTTCTCATAATAATTTGTTCCCGCGGATTCGGAGAAGTTGTTTGTTTGATTGTAATGATTATGATTATTAGTTTAAGTTACTTTCAGATTAGCTCATTTTTAGCGTGCTTGTTGTTTTCATCGTAAAACATTGGGGTAATTCTATGCGGGCTACAAAAAAAGTTTGTATTTTCACATGGATCTTTATTTTTTTAATTTAGTTTTTGAGGTTATCAAAATATGTTTTTGTTTCACTCCGTTGAATTTTTATTCATTTTTATTTTTAAAAATTTATGAAAGGATCAAAATACCCTCGCTATCAGTAGTTGAACCTATGGTTTATCTCGATTTGTGTTGGCTTCATCTCCGACGTCTCGTCAGCTCGAACACCATCGGAGCACCATCAGAAGGCTTGAGCAAGTTCAAGACAATCCGTTCACATCTGTTGGACCTCGCCGGAGCTAAAGGTTGAAGACAAACCTTCAAACCATACCGGTTTGACAGATATTTGATTCTCAAGTTAGCCAAACCGTTATTTCAATTATTAATTGCGATGGTAGTTTGGTCATTTCACAAGTTTTTTTAACGGAGTGAGATATAAACATGTTTTGGTGACCTCATAAATTAAATTAAAAAAATAGTGACATACGTGAGAATACAAACTTTTTTAGTGATCTATGTAACATTACCCCAAAAACATTCCATCCATTAACAGAAAGCATTGACAATTGTGTTGTTCTATAAACATTGGCTTTAGACTTTAGTTACTACTTCTATTATTTCAACAGACGAAATTCTTGGGTGTTTGAACCCCAGTATTCGGAAGAAATAAAAAATTTCTTTGATCGACATGTTGTAATAAATAGTAGTCTCAAAATTGAGCATTGTATTGTAATAGCACGTGCGATGTATTGTCAAGTCTACCAACACATGTTGCTTGTTTCATGGATTGATAAAAGTATGATTCTTTTCTCGCGTTAAATGCAATTTTCATTATAAAAGGAGGGGTAATTCTCTTGGTTTAAACACCACCAAAGTTTCATCAGTAGCTTTCATTTCTTCTCCTCTTTTAGTAACTTGCGTCTGCAAGATTATCAATCCATTACAAACGTTAGAACTTTTTTTGTTCATTAGATCGCAGTCCCTACGGTCATGATTCATTAGCACTATGGAATGTCAAGTTATGTTATCTTAACACAACAAGAATGTCACTTTCCGTGTGCGAGAGATTTTGAGCTATGAATATCAATTTTAAGCTAAAATCTTGCTAATCATCACAATTTGCTCTAATCGCATTCAATTTTCGAATGATAATTACGATCAATTTGTGAGGTAAAATCTCGCAAATCATCACACTCTTTTATGATCGCATTCAATTTTCGAATTCAATGTTCATAACGCATATGAAAATTATTTCATCACTATGCTTTCACTTTGCATGATTAGGCGCTTCAATATGAAACTGTTATATCAGTATCCAAATATATACATTTTGTGGATGTATTCGATGAAACATTTAGTCATTGTCCTATCACTAAAATGTATGGTCATGTTGAAAACATATGTCATACCAACGTCTGTCAGAGTCATATTACAGATAAACATTTCATTTAAAAGGAGACAAAAAATATCAACGTATACGTATCGCTAGTGAAAAACTAACGCAGACGAGAATGTTTCATCATGACCATGCATGAAAGTATCCTCGTTGACCGATCAGCGAAGGAGAATCATTTGTTTCATTTCTCATTATCCCAACCGTCCATTGTTTCCATCTAATGGATCAAAATCGGTCTAAGATTTGTAGTGGGAGAGGGATTTATCAGCATAACCCATCCCTGCATTTGAACCCTACATTTAACACCATTTTCACACCACTTAGTAGCTTTTTAAGAGTTCGTATAAGGATTACGAAACTATTTTGTCGAGTTGTTGAAACAGTTGTCTCAAGCCTTAAACATGACGATGTGGCTGATGTGTAGTGAGTGTCAAGAACCCAAAGAGACGTTGACTCAGACAAGCAAGCGAGTAGTGGGCCTCTACTTCTATTGGGCCCACCGATGCTGCATTTACTGGGCTCAATATGATATCATCCCATCTAATCCACGAGGAGATAAAGTTGATAGTACCCTTTGATTTGATTTGTCGCGTGACTAATGGGCCCTTAGGCCCATTAACGGAGGCCCAAACATACAGGCCAACCAGATGCTCAGTTATTTTTCTTCATATTTTCCTTGTAATAATATATAGCAGCAGCCAATTGCTATCGTCCGGTGTCCTAAAAAAACGCTAGACGCTGGCCGGGCAGAAAAAGTCTTCTATAAAATAATTAAGAATTAATCAAAATATAAATTAAATTGAAGAATTAATTGAAAATTAATAATCAAACAAGTTAGATATGTTTAGAACACTCGTATTGTCTGTTATAATTAAAAATTAATTAAATTAAATTCTATTATACCAGTAATTTATTTACCTACACAATTGCTTTGCAAACTCAAAAAAAAATCCATCTATTTAATATTTGATCAACAAAAATTAAATGGCAATATCATAAATTAAGTTGATAAATTCAATCACGCCCAACAATTTATAAAATAAAAAATAAATCTATTACATTCATGTGGACAAATTATCGTCGTCACCGTTTTGTACCAATTAAACTGTTCAAATTCCAAAAACCCAGTTTTGTAACTGTTGAGGAGGATAAAAAAAGCTGCTTGAACAGAGAAACGGGTCCACAGACCAGACCTACCTCGTCGGCTCCTCCTTGCACGCCACCGATCGCCGCTCTTCTTCTTCGCACCTCTGGTCATCTTCTACTCCTCTTTATCAATTACTGCTATTCAATTATCGACATGATCGCTTATCTACTCTTGTCCTGATTCTGTTTTGTAATAACTTAATTTGGGGATGAACACTGTGTGTATGTGCCCAGTAGCTGTTTACTATTCGATTTCGTGTCAGATGATCTCTGTTTGGTTCATGAGAAAGCGTGGGAGAGTTTGGGGACGGAATCGTTATGTGGGTATTTGGGATTTTGTCGGGGTGGCTGCTGAAATGTCTTGAAATTTCCATCTTTACTTTGATGTGGAAACAGAGTTGAATGGTGTTGGGGTTTATTGGAATTTGAAATGGAGTGGCACAATTTATTTGGGTTCTGCTCCGATTCTTGTTTTTCTCAGTTAAAATCGGCTGTTTGATTATGATCTTGTACATACTTGGCATGTTTAGTAGGGTAGGACTTAGGAGATGTGCTTTTTGCTGAATTGATTTGTATCATCAGACCTGCAGCTTGATTGCATTTGCTACCTTTCTACTGCTTGTACTTGGGAAAAGATTGAATTGGTGACATATGGGTTCTGAGTCCTGACAGTGAACTTTTTGCAACTTCCTGTTTTACTAGCCTCTTGAGAGTTGATTTTTTTTCTTTACTTCATCAGTCCACTTGCATGCTTAACTTATGTGGGTGGGTCTAGGTTTTCTCATTGTATATTTACTTTTCACGCAATTCACATTTTAAACCTGAGTTTATCACAAAATATATTACTAAATGAAATGAATTTGTATTTGGTCATTAATTAAACACGAATTATTGAGAAGCACCCATGGTTAGTGTTTAACACCAATGCTCTGGGATACAATTTTCTTCCTTTTTGATATGTATTTTTGGGTCTGCTAGATATGTAAATTTCAAGTCATTGAAGCTACTAATATACTGTAGCAGTTCATGTTACAGTTACAAGGCTAGCCTGGTGGATGAAGGTATATTGTTTTCGCAGAGAAAGTAATGCTAGAATTTATTAGTCTTTCTAGGATCTGATTTCAGTTTTAATATATACTCTGAAGATGACAGAGGGTGAGGGTTCCGGGGGGAACAAGATCGTGTATACCTGTAGGAGCTAAGTCATTTGTGAAAAGTGTGTCACTATGGTTGCTCATTCAGTAGTTTTATTTATATCTGCATTCTGCAGGGTGTTCAACCATTTTGAGTTTCAGAGTTCGGTTCACCCAGTAGTATCTTATAGTGTAAAGGTTTGCTGCTTCACTCTGTGTTGAACTCTGTAGTTATAAATGAAAGAAAAACTCCTACATGGGCTTTCTGTATGTGCCTGACATATCACTATATTTAGTTACTGAAAACATTATTTTAAGTTTCATCCATGGAAAGTGGTGTATCATATTTCAAATGTTTACAATGCTAATGAGTTATGACGTATTTGGCATCATTTTTTTCAATTTTTCTCGAATAATGGACAACTGCATTTCCGGGAAGATGCTGAGGAAACTCACTGCCCTTGTGCCTAGAATTAGAAATGCATGTATTGAAATGGTGACTGGTCTATATAGGCTAGCATTGCATCGATCAAAGGTGTGACTATGTGGTGTGCATGTCCCTTGTGAGATGGAGTGTTTGAGGATTTATTTATCGTCATCAATTTACGAATCCAGTCTCCTTATGCACTATTATGGTCACGGTTGCTATCATTCTTAGCGAGTGTTAGTGGCACAAGCAGATATATATGTATTTGCACATGACTGTTTTAATGAAGTAATGACCAACAAGAAGCAAAATTGTGGTAGATTTATTACTTTCATATATGTGTGTGTGCTACACTCTTGTGTCTAAATGTAGTTTTTATTTTTGCAGGGTAGAATTAATTCACCTGAAGAACTAGAATGCTTAAGGAGGTTATAATTTGATCAGACTGTTATAGCTGTGATGGAAAAACAAACTAATTGCGATAGGATCACTAATCTTCCATGGGATGTGTTGGACACTATTTTTGTTCGCCTACCGCTGAGGGAGACTGCAAGGACCAGTATCTTGTCGACTAAATGGAGATATAAATGGACCGGGCTTTCCCAGTTTGTTCTTGATGATAAATGCATCAGAACCAATTTATCAGATCCAGGGGCGAGATGGAGAGAGATTATGAAAATTCTGGACCATATCCAATCAAATCACAGTGGTTCTATTGAGAAATTCAAACTTGCTGCTTATTGCTACCCTGACCATTCTGATTTAGATCAGTGGATACAGTTTCTGACCGAGAAAGGCATCAAGGAGTTAGTCATTCTGGAGTTCAAGTTTATTAAACGTTTCAAGTTGCCTTCCTGTCTCTTCACTTGTACACAGCTAAGTCACTTGGAAGTCTATGGCTGTGTATTGAAGCCTCCTTCTTCATTCAAAGGCTTCAATAGTCTCAGAAGCCTCCAGCTCACTCAAGTTTCTATCTGCGGTGGCACATTAGAAAGTTTGATTCTGAACTGTCCGGTTCTGGAAAGGTTGACACTGCTCAACATTGATCATTTAGCTTTTCTTAAAATCCAGAATCCGAACTTGAGTTACTTGAAAGTAGACTCGCAGTTTGAAGACATATGCCTCAATAATTCTCCGCGTTTAGCCAGTGTTGATGTGTGCATGATCCCTCTAAGTGAAAGAATTATGGTCTGTGGCCTGGAGCAAGTAAAAGGCAATTTGGAGCGAGTTTTTGCTTGTCTGTCTGGCGTTAAGAGGCTCGCATTGTCTAGTCCGTTTCTTGAGGTAAAAGTTATCTACTTTGAGTCGTTTGTGCGTATGCAGTATGCTTAACAAGTCTTTTCTTCACGTTCTTGCCAGTTTTTAGGTCAGATCAATGTACCAAAGAGACTTCCTACAACGCTAAAGAATCTTTTGACTCTCGAGCTCAAGGAAGTCAGATTCAACAGCGTGAAGGTGGTCATGGCCGCTCTTTCCATACTCGGAAGCTCTCCAAATTTAGAGAAACTTGTTATCTCGGTGAATATCAACTCGTTTTCCATATTTTTCTCTACTAGCGTTGTAGAGTCTAGAAATCAAAATTCTCGTCAAATTTACCTTTATGTCATTTTCTTGCATAGGTTGGCCATTCAAATGAGGCTTTGGTAGTTGCAGAGTTACTGAAAAAACAGTGTGTAGCCAGCATGTGCTTCGACCAGCTGAAGGTAGTGAAGATTAGAGGTATTTGGGGAAATAGAACCGAATGGGAGTTTGTGAAGCTCATACTGGCTGCTTCGCCCGCACTCGAGACAATGACCATTGTAAAATATGGAGGCGAAAGGGTTCCTGAATCAGTATTTCTGCAAGTCGAACGCGCGTCACAGAACCTGAAAGTCATAAGTTTAACCTTGTAGGTCTCTGGCTCTCTTCTCCATCAGTGAGGCAGTTCGTCTCAAACTTCTCAGGCATTTTGAAGAATTAGTATGGTGTATGTGATGATCAACTATACATCTTTGGAGCTATATAGCAGTCCTTGTTCAAGGACAACTTCAATTTCAATGTATGGCTTTGTTTTGTTAACTTGTCAGTCCTAGAAACATAGATGAAGATTTGCATGGATATGACAGTCCTTGCAACTGAATAAAGTCTTTGCAAATGGGTTTTGCTAACTTGTGTTTGGAATTTGATTGTGACTGAACGGAAAAAAAAAACCGTTTGCTTAGATAAATAAAAGGGAAAAGTACATGTAAATATACTCAACTATACATCTTTTCTACTTAGTTATATCTGACTAAGATTTGTATTATTCAGATATACTAAAAGTTTCATGAATTTCTACACGTTAAGTTTTATGATGAAAAATGTTAAATTTAAAAGTGAAAATGCCCTTAATTTTTAAATTTGTAATCAAGAGGCATTTCAGACCTCTTATTTTAAAGATTGACATTTAGGTGTAGCTAAATGGAAAATAAGTATAGCTTGTATATCTATGCCCAAATAACAAAGCAAAATTTCCTTCAGGTCCACCAGGAAATAGACAAAGCAATCCATCAAAATTCACAATGTTTATCAAGATTGAACATCATACCAAGTAGTGTATGCTAGAAATTAGTGCTCAGATAATATGTAAGATGAAATTTGTTACCTTCGCATGAAAAACTGCAACTCAGAGACACATTTATAACTTAATTGACAAGACATGTATTGAAAATAAGAATATATAACAGCAAACTCAGAGACACATTTATAACTTAATTGACAAGACATGTACTGAGAATAAGAATATATAACAGCATGACATGGAAAGTTGGGTAGAGCTTGCCAAAAGAACACAACTTAGAAATCCCCAGTAGATTTAAACTTTGGAAGCAATAACATATGCATCATAATGTAAATTCAGGCACCACTGGTACATCACATACCACCATCATAGAAACTTCCCTGAACAAAAGGACAGATGTTTAAGTCCAGATTTTATTTGCAACAAGAGAGGTTGATCAGGAGAGAGTTCCAAACCAAAACTTAGTAAAAAATACCACATTACTTAACCTCTAGAATACAAATATAAAGCAAGCTTTGTTGATGACATCTAAGCTTCCACTAGGGCAGGGGCAGCTACAGCAGCTTTTGAAGATTTCATGGAGCACAGGAGATTCAAAACATCAGCATTGTTCCGAATGTGACCGGGGCACTTGGATAGGAAATCTTGTGCCTTGCTCCTCTTTCCATCCTTCAAAAATGCTTCAAACAGCTTCAAATATACGGAGTTGGAAGGGAACTTTTTGGAAGTCATTGCATTGAGCAGAGCAATAGCCTCGTCAGCACTTCCAGACTTCGATACGTATTCAATGATCGGATCCACGTAAGGAGGGAACCCATCAGCTTTCATCAAGGGCAAGAGATTGAGAGCACTTTTAAATCCACCCTGAAACAATAACTGGCTAATCAAAACCTTGTAAGTTGTGTGCCAAGGCTTTAGTTGCTTTTCAACTACCAGATTGTTAAGAAGTTTGAACGCATCAGCTGCT
The DNA here is from genome assembly GCA_036897365.1 of Geranium brycei. Classification (NCBI taxonomy): domain Eukaryota; kingdom Viridiplantae; phylum Streptophyta; class Magnoliopsida; order Geraniales; family Geraniaceae; genus Geranium; species Geranium brycei. The sequence continues at coordinate 8,031 of JAYMTP010002776.1, forward strand.
TTCTTGTTTTTGCAATATGCATTTACCAATAAATCAACAGCACAAGTGGCAGCGGAGGCACCCTTCTTTTCAACCATCTCTTGTACACAATCTAAGGCCTTTTCAAGTTCAAAAGCCTTACAATACCCTTCAACCAAAGAGGTTTGTAGCCTGTGATCAGCATCACTCCCCGATGCTTCCACATTCTCCACAAACTGACTCGCTTCCTCCATTTTACCAGCGCTACTGAGCTGAGATGCAACTCTTCTCTGCAAATGACCACTCAGTACGTACCCACCATCCTCCATAGCTTTCAAAACAGCATTGCATTCTCCAAGCCGATCGACACTAGTTAATGACTTGAGAACAGCCTTGAGACTCGAATCTGTCAACACGTACCCACCTGCCACAAAAGCCTTAACAACTCTTGAAAACAGACCTACATCTAAGTTCTTACTAACCACAATTTTCTTCAGCAGAATGGTACAACAAGACTGTGATGGCTTATTCGCGCCAGACATAGCATACTCGTACAAACCTACCGCATCCTCAATCATTTTCTTATTACAAAAGCGCTCAGAAACCTTACCAAAGGTCTCTATATCCATTTCATGACCTGCACCTCTCATGTCATCAACAAGTTTCCAAAACCTATCAATACAATCCCCTCTCCCCAAAATCCTTGCCATAGCATTATAAGTTTTCTCATCATGCTTGCATAGAGAACTATCCTCAACCCACCTAAAATACATCAATGCTTTAATAGGCTCAGCCTCGAGATTTTCCAATACCGTCTTCACCAAATCATTAGAAAAAGTCACATTCAAATCCCTAAGCTTCGCCTCTACTTCCTCACCCCACAACTGGTTCCAAATAATCCTACAAACCCTCAATTCAATCTTATCCCCAGAATCATCTACTGAACTTGACTCGAAGATCTCCTTAAGCTTCTCAACTTCATGAGCCAGTCCATCCTCCTCAAATTTCTTCAAAACCCTGTTATGAACTCCCCTTGACATCCCATATCCAAGCCCTTTCATAGCCAAATGTAATTTCCAGAACTCATCAACAAGCCCATTGGTACCTAGACTCTGCAACATCAAGTTATAAACTTTCGAGCTCAGCATTTTCTCTTCACTCGATGAGACCCAGTTGAAAAACCCCTGCGCCACAGCTGGGTTGGAGACAAGATTCCTCAAAACCTTCAGAACCAGATCGTGGGTGATCGCGATCTTGCTCGAATCCAGATTCTTCCTTATCTCATCTGGGTCACTGAATTTACCGAAAATTTCAGCAACCACAGCTTCGTCCGATGGCGGCTGCTCAGATGCGGGCAGGTCAGGGACTGGCTCGGACGAGAAGCTTCGAGCAATCAGGGTTTTTGGGTTGATGGGACTGTTGCGATCTGGGGGAGTGAAGGGTGAGAGAGATTGAGTGTGGAGAAGAGAGGAGAGAGAGCGAAGAGCGTGGCCATTTGAGCTCGACCCAATCGAGGAGAGCGAAGAAGGTGCAGAAATGGGATGCGAAGATCGAGCTCCGCTGCGCACAAGAAGCAATCTCCATTGATGTCTCATTTCGCAGGTTTAGGGTTCGTGAAAGAGCTTTGTGAGATTCAGAGGATTTTTCACTTCGGGAAGACGAAGACGAAGACTCTGTTTCTAGGGTTTTAGAACGAAGATTAAACGTTGGGCTCGGGACGTTATGGGCCTGTACAAGTTGGGCTTGGCCCAAAACGCTTAACGACATGTCGTTTCTCAAACGACTGCTCTTTTCGCCCTGGTTTCTTTCTCCAGCTTCCCTAACCTTGCTCTGCTCTCGCTTACCTCTCGAAGCAGCTTGAGTAATCGGAGAAGGAACATAAACGAACATGGCGAAGAAAAAACAGCAACAGAGACAGCAGGTTGTTCAAATGGGTATGTTTTTTTGTGGGTTTGTTCTTAATTTTCATGCTTGTGTATGCATATTTTGGTTCAAATGGTTTCTCTTCCTTTTAAGTCTCCATGATGGGAGTTCCTGTTTTTTGTCATCTGGGTTTTGGTTATTTCTGTATCTGGGTGTGTCCCCTTTTAATAAGGGTCGCGCATGGTCTATGAAAAATTGCATCTTTGTTCAAGCAGAACTGTCACACTGAAACAAGCTCAGATTTTGTCATGAAATTTTAGAGAGAATTTTTTTTGGGGAGGAGTGGTGTTTTTTTTAGTTCCATATCACCAGTTATATCTTGCAATATTGTCAAGTGAAGCAATTTAATCTGCTGAATAAACTAGCCTGTGTTGAGGAGCTTTAGAGGCATTTCATTAAGACGGCTTGGGAACTTATTGCCAATGTCAATGAGTGGGAGGATGGTTACATGGTGTTGACTTTGGAAGGATGCTGCCAGTGGTTATTGGGGTTTTTATGTTTTTTTTAGTTCGTTGAATGGAGATGATCATAGGGTATGATTTTGTATGATGCTCGGTGTGGAGTTTAGCTGTTAAAATCAGTTTTTGTTGATGTATTACTTACTGAGGTGAATGAGAGTGTGTTGGTGGCTGGTTTTATTGGTAGGTCCAGTGAGGTGGCTAGAATCCGAGCTTTTAGGATCCAAGGCTCATTTGATGATTTGTGGTATTGGGCAGGATAACACTTGATGGAAATTTGCTGGTAACAGTAAATTTATGACAAGTCTTTGTGTGAATCATTGATGGATTAAGTGAACTTATTCTCGTCTGAAGTGTGTGGCAAACTTGTCGTTTTACTAGATTTGTATTGTTTATTTAATACCCGTATAAAAGATTTTCTTCTCACATCCGGTAACATAGTTACAAAACTACATGTCATCCGCGATAAGTTGGGAAGCCTGTTGATCACTTGTAGCTTCACTGTTTTGTGTCTTTGATGGTTTATTCTGTGTCGGTATGCCTGTGATTCATCACTTATGACATTAACAGTATATATTTGCTTAAGTTGGCGTAGAGAAGATGTTACTCTAGAAAAGAACTCTTCAGCAAGTTGAGCTTCCATTGGATGTTTGAAATTTTTAGTGTGGACGTCAAATACAACCAAGTATTAAGTAGTATAGAATAATATATTAAAATTGCTGGATCACACAATTGTGTTGTCATTGTTATTTTCCATTGTATATCTTCTAGGCTTGGCCTTCATTTGTCTTTGAACAACTATTGTCATGATATGTGGTGTCAGTGTTGTATTTGAAGTTTTTGTATATGCAGGCTCTGTCATAATTGTGTTAAAAATGCTTATTTTATTTCTTCCCAGATGAGAAACCAAATGAAGTGGAAGAAAGAAGGAATGTATCTAATGTGATGAAGAAACGAAGGAGGGCAGAGGAGAAAGATGCTGTCAAGATTAGTAGAGAAGGTGTAGTTAGTCACTTGTTGCATATTAATGCTATGTTGGAATGAGTTGTCTTTTGAAATTAATTTATCTTATATATGATCTTTGTACTGTTTCAGATGATAAAGTTGAAGCAAAGAGAGAAAAAAAGGACAAATCATCAAGAAAGAAGAAAAGAAAAAACGAGGACAAAAATCTTGGTAAATCTGATCAGCTCGGCGATGATGTCGAAGATGGTTTTCAGGAAAATAATGGTGTGTTTCACTTAGTTCTTAAATGCTAACGTGATGCCTCGATGCCAACGCTGTTTGTCGTGTTGTTCTCTTAAAATGTGTAGTTTCATTTCTCTTTTGTGTTTATGTCTGGTCAATCATCATGCTTAATTTAGTCTTTTGTGTTTCTCCTTAGATGTTGGAGCAGCAGAACAGGATCAATCTGAAACTCAAGGAAAGATTGATAGTTTAGAAAAAGCTGGTAAGACGGATAATCAAAACCATGATTATCATAATGGAATGTTAGTAATGTTCTATACTCTGACCTTTTCTCCCTTTTGGCCTGTTAGGTAAGTTGAAGAAGTCGGGGGAAAATGGAAAAGGCCTCGTTACATCTAAGAAGGGTAAGAAGTCATTGGAAAAGAGACAAGGACCTCAAAAAGATATTTCATTGGTAAAGGATGACGAGGTTGAAGCAGATGAAGTTTATCATATCTCTTCGGGGGATGATGACTGCTCAAAAGGAATGAAAAGTATGACTTATTAAATATTTGTATCACATGCTTTCTTTCTGTACTTAGATGCTAATCAATGGGCGAAGTCTTAAGTTTTCCAGCATTTTGGTCTTAGATTCATTTTGCGCATATTTTACAGGTATTTCGATTATTTTAGATTAACCCATGCTTTCAATTAGTGTGACTTGAAACCTGTAATTATGAATCTGTATTAGAAGGCAGCACCAAACTCTGAAATCATGTTTGTAATTTTAAGTCAAAACATGCTTTGAAACCTTCAAACTTCATTTACCTCGAAGTACCTTTCCTTTTATAGTAAATCTTGACTTATTGCCTTTCCTTTTTTGGTAAATCTTGACTTATTAGACAGCTCTACACTGAAGTTAACATATCTTTGACTCTTTTCTATCGGAGCTTATAAATCATGTTTCTTATTGATTCGCATGGTGTTGAATATCGTTCTCATTAAGAACTTTGTAATCTGCAGAGTGGATATCGAAATACCATCAAAGTAGACCTGGTTTAAATATATTGCAAGAAAGGATCGATGAGTTTATAACTTCCCACGAGGCCCAGCTTGACCAGGTAGTTTCCTTCACACCTATTTCTGTAACTTTGAACTGCCAGTCACATGGTTTGCCATTTTTGTCTTTCCTTTCCTTTGTAGTACCAATTTATGGTTTTGGACCCAGAATGGACCTACACCCTCACACAACTCCGTTTTGACTTAAAGCTGAACATTATGCAAAATGTACATACACTGGAAGAAGATATATACTTCACCGTTAAGGCATTTGTTGTCATTATTGCCACGGTTTTAAAGTTTGTTGGTCTGTGTGATGTATTTATGTCACCACTCGTGCAGTCTCTTTTGTGCCTAAAGCGTTTAGCATTTAATGCCCCATTGTGCTCCACCCAATAGTCTGCATCATTTATAAGAATTTGGTGTTTGTAGTTTCATCGATTGCCTTTGTGCGTGTGAACAAGGTTGTAAGTCCATAATACATTTTGCGTTTACAAGTAATCATAAAAATAGATACTGTCATTGGTTAAATCATTGAGATTGATTTATGTATATATTATGTCTATATACCTGTGCGTGTTCTTGTTACTTCTAATAACATTTATTGTTATAGATATGCTTCTGCAACTTACTTTCATTCTCATTACTCTTGTTACCACGCGTACAGGAAAGAAAAGAAAGAGAAGCTCGTGCTGCTGAAGGGGGGTGGACAGTTGTTGTGCATCATAAAGGAAGGAAAAAGACTACAGATTCTGAATCTGGAATTACTGTGGGCTCCGTTGCCCAAGCTGTTGTGGAGGATAAGATGACGAAAAAGAAGCACAAAGAAGTCGGTCTAGATTTCTACCGCTTTCAGAAAAGAGAGGCTCAGAGGAACGGTATGTTGGGTTTTTCTTGTCTTTTTCTGTGTGTTTTTAAAACACTGCCTGTTTATGAAAAATCTATTAGCCTATTTGTTAGTGATTTGTCTGCCTTCCTCAAGGCTTCAATTTGAGTCCATTCTTAAATAATAGATTCTGCTTGGCTTGAGGGTAAGAAATATATGGCGCATATAGCTGTAAACAATATCGACCATAAGATACTTCCTTTTTGGTATGGTTACTTTTCACCCAAGTTAGCCTTTTGGGTTTGAAGTGAAGTCGCTCATGCTTTGTGACCGTTGGTTTAGAAGCCTTGATTTTGGATAGAACCTGAAGTATACAACAATGGATTGATAAGAAATTAGCTTGAGTTTGTCATTATTATGATCTAGGAACCTGACTCTTAGTCATAATTTAGATTAGGTGTTTGACAGTTGGGATCAACTGTACAAATCTATTATCAAACAATTTGGGATCCTTTACTCGTATGCTCTTACCTATTGTCGTCTCCTGTATTATGTCTTCAATACCTTCCTTTACATTATTTCCATCATCATGTTCAAGAAAAGTCTCGTAAATCTTCACACAATTATCTTAACGCTTCCTTCATTTTAAAGAAGTTAATCATGCAACTACTGTTGGAAAATATAAAGGTAGACTTTGTCCTTATACTGACTATATGTTTAATGATGTTATACTTGTGCAGAAATTATGATGCTACAAAGCAAGTTTGAGCAGGATAAGAAACGGATACAACAGCTAAGAGCTGCTAGGAAGTTCCGACCTTACTGAAAAGGAGCAGCTGCTAAAGTATTCGATACATTCAATGATTGTTACAGCAAGAAGACAGATTTTGCCGGCCTTATTTTCCAGGTTTCCGCGTGCTGAATCTACAGGATAAATATTGTGGATAGTTATGCTAATCTATCCAATTTGTGCAACTCTTTGAGCCCTACTGCTGAGTTTTATGGACTGCTTCAGTTTTTGATGTTATAGACTAAAACTGTAACAGAATCTATGTAGTAAAGATTGAATCAGAGAACAAAACGGTTGAATTTATCAATTTGCAGCATTTCTCCTTTATGAACTGAATTCAAGTTCCCAATTTATATTCCTTACAATTTCAATCTGGAAAAATGAAAGTTAAACTGGTTTCAATTTCAAGCAAAAATTATTCAAATATGATGCTGACAATGAACAAAGCATAGAGACAAGTATTGATATAGTCATATATAAGTAGCTTATAGCTTTATTTATGAAACATTGGTTTTTTACAGTACCAGAAACTGATATAAATATACAGAATATTATGCTTGGCCCCAACCAGCAATTACAGATTCAAAGAAGAAAAAAAGACTCAAACTCTTGAAATCAAGACAACAAGAACACACACATTGACTCAACCCCCTATTTTGAATCACAACCCCCACAAATCGAATTCAAATAAAAGATTCAGACAATAATAAACACAACAGACCTGTGTACCTTAAAATAAGGACAGAGACCCTCCAATGCCCACAGTTACACATCAACTTGTCTATGGAAGTTCATTTCAGCTTCCTCTTCCTTCTCGTCATCACTCCAATTGAGTTTGAGAATTGACTTGGGAGAGGAGGGCCACTCGTTCCTGACAAAACTATGGTAGGTGATTGAGCCACCCTCACCAAGTACTTCACAGCTCATTCCCTCGCAATAGAATCCATTCACTTTTAACGGGAGCTTGTCTCCTAGCTCCTCGCCCACAATATCAGAATGTAAGGATACAGAAAATTCGGCTGGTTCAAAGCATGCCAAAACCCTCCAAAGCAGCTGAGACAAATTTACGCAGTCAAAATCATAACCCGCAGCTTCAAAACTTGCATAACTGAAACCATCCTCAGGAGTGATATGGATTGTGGAAATCGCGTTGCCTTCAAGAGCATTCATCGAGTATCCACAAGGATCAAAGTCAAAATCACATATCTCAGATTTTGGGAGGATCTTCCCGATGCCCGAGAGTTCGGTCATCAAAGCAGCTGAACTTGCATTTTCCTTGTAAAAGACAGACGCCCTCTTCCTGTCCAAACCAGTCATGCACATCTCTAAGGTGTAAACGGGATTCATTTCATTATGCCGTTGTGCAGAAGCAGAATAAACATGCCATTTCTGTGTTCCATCGGGATTGCCCATAACGCATGCCTCGCTGCACAAACCCATATCTGCGAAGTAGTTATCGAGAACTGCAACTTCCTCTCTAAAGCTGCGATGAGGGAATGGCTGAGCCCCGGGAAAGATGAAGGTCCCGCGAGTGTACATCACAGATCGTACAGCGAGGGAGACAGAACTCGCCAGTTTCAGGATGGCGGGGATGGAGAGAAGCAACCTTGTGGTCCCACAGGTTTTGATAATGATTTTGTAAGGGTATACAAAGAGGCTGGACTCAGAAAGAACATAAGAGTCTAGGTGATCATTGGACATTGAATCAACAATGGTGCATTGGGCTGGTTTTAAAATCTCATCCAACTGATCTCGAGATAAAGAACGAAGGCCCCTACCACACAGACCAGGCTCAGAAAAGCTTATCTCAAGCCTCTTCTCGTAGCCCTCAAATCCAATAGCAGAGTCAGGCGAGGCCATTTTGAGTAGTTTAAACAGATGACAATTACAACTAATATAAACACGATAATGAAACTGCGAGAGATATCAAAGTAGAAACGAACTTGACTATAGAGCACCCTTGCTAGCAAAACTAACTAGGGGATTGTGCGAAGACTTTGGAGTAATATCAGGATGGGTTAGCGCACTGCACAATTCATCAAGACAATGTCATAAGAAGCCATTCAAAATGATTACCAAATAATAATAGCGCGGCATAAAAAGAACAGGAACAAAAAAGAAGACTAACGTTGGAGTAAGCAGCGGATCTGAACTTCTTGATTTCTCCGTGTGGGCGAACGTCTTCAATCACATAGCCAAGGGGAGCTTCATAGGACAAGGAATTAATACTGCTAGACTTCTTGCCACCTTTGGTCTCCATTAGATCATTCAGTCTTCCCCTAAAACAACACCAAGGCCATAGCAAATTCAACATCACAACAACAGCCCAAACATCAATTGTAACATTTCACAACAAATTAAACCCAGCATCACAGGAACAATAACAGACCAAACAACATTCATTCAAGGACATGGAAAAACAAAACAAAAAACAGCACAAATGGGAATTACCCGGAAACCCTCACCCTCCAAAATGAAACAACAACAACAACAAAACAAAAAAAACTAATCATGTCTCATGATCATGAAATGGGTTTTTCTCAAAATGAAAAAAAAAATTTGTTTTCCCCCACCAAACCCACCGTTAACATTATTAAAAATGCAACCTTTACATAAGAAACTGTAATGAACAAGTAAAGAGTTGATTATTCAGAAATGTAATGTATATAAATGGGTATGGTGCTTACAAATGAAGTCGATTTGGGAGGTGACAAGGAAGCGAAGCTCTTCAAGAAACCCTCTTTCTCAGTCTGATTATTTAGACCGGGAATGAGAAATCGGGTTGAGAGCCGATAGAGAAGTGAAGAAATGAATCGGGTCAATGGGAATGAAAACGGGTGGGGAATTGAGGAAGAGACGGTCACTGCCTTTTATAGAACTAGAATCAAACCGGGTCGGAATGGGTCCGATTAAAAGTCGGGTTTTTGTTCCTTTTCCATTGGTCTACCTTCTTTCTCTCCCTCCCATTCCTTTAACGGCATGTCCATATTGCTATTGGTTTTCATGAAAGAAACTTGTATGAAATATACATATAAGACATGCCATACATGAAGGCTCATGGTTAGGGTCATTAAACTTTACCATTCCCTTGTCTTATTAATTTAGTCCTTTTCTCTTGTCTGTTACGTTCTTTTGAGGTGTTTATTGTTTCTCGGTTTAAACATGTTTATTATTACTTTATGATCTACAATTTATATAGTATAGTGGTATATTGATACTTGATGACTTATATTTCTATTGAGTCTGAGATCATCTCCGACCCCATGCTATTGCCTCTCTTTATATCTCATTAATTAATTTTTTATATCTTTTGAATAAAAAACCCACGATATATTATTGATCGGAGTCATTATATACATCACCTGAGTACGAGCTATCGGAAGGTGATCAGGCTCAAACTCACAATCAAGGTCCAAGCGAGTAAGAGAGGCCAAAACATGAGTGGCCTCATTTTCTGATCGTCTAATAAAATCAATTGAATAATTACATCTATTATGAATAAGACAATAGCAGTCACACATAACAAACCCAGCTTATTTAAAAGCATATATTTTAATAAATTTAATTACATTTTACAATAGGAACATGTAGTCGAATCTCAACATAATAATTTCATTGGAAAATGTCATTCCTTTTAAGAATATGCTATTTTCACTAAGCTTCATTACACTAAAAGCACATTTTATACTTTTCCAAGTTTTAAAAGTTGCATTATACCCCTCTCCGTTAATTTTTTTAAAAAAAAATTGTTTTAAATTTTTAGAAAATTGTGAAAATACTCATGAATTAAAAATAAATATCATTTTGAATTTTTCTTATAAAAATATATTGATATTAAAAAATTAGTTTTTTAATAAATAAAAAACAATTTTAAACATCACTTATATATATAATACTATTTTTTTAGAAAACACAAGTTCATAAAAATATTTATATTTAAATGCTTTTAATACATAAGTATTTTTGTCATTTCTAAAAACACAATTTTCAAATAAAAAACTAACGTTGAGGGGTAAAGTGAAACTTTTGAAACTTAGGAATAGTAGAAACCGTTTTTTAGTTTAATGGAATTGAGTGAAAATGATGTACTTTTTAAAGGAGGTATGTGACATTTTCATTAGGAAATACCAAAGCCAAGACGGGACAGAACCCCCATCAAAAGCACACCCAGACTCCGACAACATGGCCCTCGCTAAACAATGAGCCACCCTGTTCCCTGAGCGTTTTACAAACACCACTGACACATGCGACGAAACTCTAACAAGCCTTCTAGTCTCTAACACCAACAAGCCAAAAGGAGAAAATAAAGGATAAGAGTCATTAATGGCTGAAACAACAATAAGGCAATCTGATTCAACTTGGACAGGAACAGAGAACGACGAGCACGCCCAACGGACAGCAAGCAACACACCCCAAGCCTCCACCCAGTCCGGGCTGCCCAGCCCAACCTTTGAAAACCCCTAACTCCCCACAACACC
>JAYMTP010002777.1:0-18687 GCA_036897365.1 Geranium brycei
ACAAATAAATATTTTTAAAAAAAGTTTTAAAAAATAATATTTTTAAATTTTTTAAATACAAGGGTATTTTCGACATTTAATAAAATTTGAAAGTTAAACAATACATTTTCCATCTGGTTTAACGACATTAGGGTAAAATGACACATAAAAATAGTTCCCCGAATTAAAGTGACACGTTAATAAGTTCGCCGTAGTGACATGCAACTGTGTCATAGTTCACCGCAGTGGCATGCAACTGTGTCATAGTTCACCGTAGTGAACAGGAATTATCCGTAGTTCATATCATCATTTTGTGAAACATATTTTGTCTACACTATATACTGAGAGAGGGAATTTCGCGTACATACCACATTATTTATATAATATCCTATATAGGGATGCATTCCAATACAAACCTGGTAGAACGTCTGAACTATCCAAACTAGCCGTGAACCGCTCATTTGACGAGACTACATCAATGCGCGACACGTCACCTAGTGTGCGTCTCCGCATAAGTGAGGGACAGTTCCGTATTTTTGCACATTTATTCGGTGGTTCTACCGTGTCACACTCTGGCTTTACCATATGTACATCTGGTTCTACCATATGTACAGCTGGTTCTACCATACGTACACCAGGTTCTACTGGGTTCATAATAAACTGTACCTCCTATAACAAGAAGTCCCGAGTGTTACGATTGGGGCCATAATCAAAACTATAACCTAATGGGGAAAGTGAACCCTTCCTAGGGAGTTGTGTAACGAGGGGGAAACCAGGGCAGCGAGGGTTCAGCCTGATTAGGCTGTCGTAATCACCCTGAACCCTTGCTGCCCAGATTCCAACTACTGTAACGAGGGGTCCCGAATGCATTAGCTTATGGTTGGTTAAGACGAGTTCAACTACATGATATTTTTTAGTTTGAATCATTGCACATGTATACCAATTATTAGGACCGATAATTTGATGGTATTTTCCAAGACTATACACCCTTGAAGGAAGCCATGGATAATGAAAGGTGGATGGAAATTCGGGAGATTGTTAAGTCTCAACCCAAAGCACTCACTGCCCAAGTGTTTCCTAAAGGCCGCACGGCTCTTCATCATGCATTACGCTGGAAGAAACTTGAGATCGCCAAGTTTTTGCTGGAACGCATGACCGCCAAAGATTTGGAAATAATAGACCAAGACGGTCACACGCCTCTAGCTATCGCAGCACAGTACGATATCAAGACTTTTGCACAACTTATGGTTGAAAAGCATCGCGGTCTGGTTCACATTGGATCACTACTTCAAATCCCGGTCATGGTAGCCGCCAAGTACGGCTGCAAGGAGACGACTCGTTATCTCTGCGGCCTCACTGATAGTGACATTGTTACATTGGTAGACGAAAGAGGTTGGCTGGGTGCCCGACTTCTCGTGTTCCTCATTTACTACAAATTTTTTGGTAAGTACTTTACCACATGATTAAGTTATATGTTTTAATTTACATTATTAGTGGAATATACAGTACAAGAATTATTTTAAAATAGTAATTTTTAATACAATATTGTTTTGCCTATATATGTATGATAAATTAACTAGGTCTTGCGTGTGACATTGTTGACAAGTACCCGACGATGGTTCGTGAACAATATGATGGCTTAAAATCCAATACGTGTATTCGCTGCAACGCTTGCTGATTATCCTAAAGGAATTAGGTGTGGGAAGTCAAATGTTGGATATTCCATGTTTGGATGCTTGCGCCCTTCTCAAGGTTCCCCTTCTATACAACTTCTTTGTTTTTTTATTGAGAAAATTTCACTTCACTCCTCTTCAGTATATACGAGTTTTCCTTAACTCACTTTAATTATAAATTAGTTTTCCAATCCTCCTAAGAGCCACTCTAATAGGAGTTGCTTAAATGTACAAATTATTACTCCATTACAATTGTTAAATTGTTATACTTCTCCAACCTAAGTTGCTAAATTTTGATGCAAATATTAATAATTACAACTTTTTAATATTGTCATTCATTTATTGGTTAAATTAATATAATAATATTAAATTTTTGTCAACTTTACTATAGTGAATTGACAAATATGCAAATCCACCATAGTAAATTTGGCAATTTACATTTGCAATGCAAATATGTCAACTCTATTAAAGATGAAAGTTGTCATTTTACCAAAAATATGACAAAATGGCGACCCCCATTGGAGTTGCTCTAAGCTGTCAAAAGTTTTACTGTACTTTTTTTTCGATAAATTTTTCAAAAATTCTGTTAACTTTTTGAATAAATAATATTCATTTATTTTTATTTTCTAATACAAAAGTATTTTAGTCATTTCACAAAAGGTTAATTGAATTTTTAAAAATATTAACAAAAAAAGGTAAAGTATAACTTTTAACAATTTAGAGGCCTAAAAAATGTGTTTATAGTTAAGGAAAGTTAACTGAAAATCAACTATACTTAAAAGCACAAGTATATAAATTATGAAGTTTATATTTTCAATATATGCATGATGTATCCTCCCCTGGCGTGTATAAAAGCTTTGCTCTTCTTCTAATTGGCTTCTCTCTTATCTTCTTATCTCAAAATGTCCGCTCTGCTTTCGAGGACCCCTCGTGTCATGAGCCCACTCTTGTCTTAACAAGCTTATATCACCTCTTTAAACAAAAATTGAAATCTTAATAAGCTCTTCTAAAACTCCTTTTCAAATGACCATCTAACTTCTAAGGGAGAAAGATACTCGTGTGTATCTAACTATACACAATTCTCACTTTTATACTTTATTTTTTTTTTTTTTCAGTACCCTGAATTTCATTTTAGGACAATCTATTTCTAAAATACTAAAAATACCTAAACAACCCTTGAAATTGAACCAAAATTAAATCTAATCTAATTGAGAGAACCGACCCAATTTTAGTATTGTTAAAAATACCAAAATGCACTTAAATCAACTTCAAAATTTCAAAACCTACCCCCAAATGAATATTCGGTTGTAAATCGGCTATTAGAGCTTGGGTATCTTGAGTATAAGTATTGGTAAAATTCAAATCGGCGTAAAATGGCCGATTGGAGCTTGATTATCTTGACTATCTTGAGTAGGGGACGGTTGGTATACTCCCCCTCATGTGCCAATGTCCAAATGAGGGGGTATATTTTTTCAGATGGTACATATCAGAGTTCATCAAACTCTATTAGTAAAGTGAGTCGAGTACTCCTATGTATGCTAATACCAAGACTATGATCGACTCATCTCACGGCGAGACTTTGATAGGATGAAAAGATTGTGGGATAAAGTAGACAAATAAAGTTTGGATTTAGAGTGAGTCACCCCGATGTGATGAGGTTTAATAAGAATGAGGAGATTCGTAGATCCACATATGAGTTCAAAGTCTCACATCGGATAATTTTACTGAATATAATGATAGTTTATACACACATTAAATCATATGCCTGATAGACTAGTCTTTTTGGTCAAAGAACTCTAATTATGCATATATAAATTTACTTGGGTACTCCTGTTAAATAAAGCTCTAATCTCCCCCAGCAGATACAATTGAAGTTGTTGAGCTAGTATAGTACTATTTACATATTCATAACATGCTTTAGAACACATATATAAATAAAAGTATTGGTTTGTTGTTCATGCGCAGGAGATGATACATTATACGATGACGACGATAGAGATGATGGCAATGCTTGTAAACTTCTCGAGTTGGTATGTGAGCAGGTGAAAACATATACTGTAAGAGATCAGAAAGATTTTGTGTATGAAGCCATGATAAAAGCTGCAAAGAATGGAACCAATGAGTTCATAACTCAGATGCTCAATGCTAACACACGTCTTATTTGGGCCAAGGATAGTACTACTGAACGTAACGACTCCATGTTTTTGCATGCAATTGAGAACCGTCACGAAGAAGTTTTTAGCCACATATACAAGTATACAAATATAACGGATTTGCTGCTAAAGAGATGGACAAGTGACGGTAATAACGTACTGCATTTGGTTGCTAAATTTCCACGTCGACGTGATGTCACCTCGAATCCATTTTTGCTGATGCAGAGAGAGGTTAAATGGTTTAAGGTAGGTATATATATAAGTTATATGCATACATAGATAGTTATAATTTATAAATGAGAATTGTAGAAAAGTTCTTTATACTTCTACGCAGAAAGACATGTTATTTTTTAGAAAAATGTCACACCACCTCATTCTCACTTAGCTCTCTTTAATTATAAACAGGCTTTTCATGCCCCTTGATTTATCAAAAGCTCTACGTTACCTTTTTTGGTTAATTTTTTTGAAAATATTGTTAATTTTTTGAAAATAACAAAAATATCAATGTATTAAAATAAAAAATTATAAATTATTTTGAACTTGTTTTCCAAAAAACATTAATAAAAAAGCTAATAAAAATTATTTTAGTATTAATAAAAAGTTCAAAAATCTTTTCGAAAAAAATGTTCACAAAATGTTTTTTTTTAATTTATTTTACAAACATTTTCTTGAATTTTTTAATAATAACGTTGTTTTTTGTTCTTTATTTTTAAAGAAACATGATAGAAGCATGGGATGTGGAGCTTGAGGTGGCCTGCTGAGGGGTCGCCGTCTCATCCAGCTCAAGAACGTTAAACAAAGCGCTACTGGGAGGCAACCCAGGTATGTGTCATGTCAGGGTCTTTTATATTGTTTTTGAAGTCAGTCCTTGAGGTCTAGCAAGACCTTAAGTGTGGTGTATACTCTGTACACACCACAAGTTGTATATTTGACATGTTTGTGGCAAGTGTGCAGGACAATAGGTGGAGAAAAGGTCGAAAAAGGGCAGAAATTACACTTCGGGAGGTGTAACGATCGTTACAGTACCAAACGCAACTTCCAGAGAGTTGCAACGATGCTGCCCCGACAGGTGTAACGGGGCTGTAACGCAGGTGTAACGATCATTACACCTACTGTAACGATCGTTACAGCGGTTGGATCAGGAGAGCAGAATCTAGATCAAAACGTCGTCGTTTCCCGAGGATAACAAAGTGAAACGATCGTTACAGTAGGTGTAACTATCGTTACAAATATTCACAAAGAAGACAGTGAGTTGCAACGACGGTGTAACGCAAGTGTAACGGACCTGTAACGTAGGTGTAACAGAATTTTATTCTTTATTTTTACTACGAAAAAAGTTCAAAATCATTTTTATTTATTTATTTTAAAATTGTATTTTCGTCATTTCGTAAAAGGTTAACAGAATTTTCAAAAAAGATAACGGAAAAGAGTAAAGTGAAACATTTTCAAACTTAAGTGACTCTACAAATCGTTTTTGAACTTAAAATGGATTAATTGAAATTCGGACATAGTTAAAAGATGCTAAGTGAAATTTTCCCTTATTTTTTCTTGAACAATTTCTCTAAGCTTTAATATAGGAATCATCACTGAGAAACATGCTTTTGGTAAGAGGCTTGATGGAGAGGAAGCATCTATGGTAGATGGGGTGGTTTCATCCCTTTTCACAAATAATATTAAATAAATAAAAATGTAATATTAAAATACTTAAGAGATCATAAACAACGTTAATTAATTGAAAAGAGTAAGAAACATATAGATAAGTGTGATTATCTTTCCTCCTCACTTGAATGACTAAATGAACTTTGATCTTCTTGAATGTTTATACTAAACAAATTGCTTACACATTAAACTTAAGACAACAAAGATGATTATACTATCATCATGAGATGCTCGCCATAAATCACATATAACTGGTCGATGAGGATGAATTTATTTATAATTTTTCCTAAAACTCTTTGTCAACTTCTTTATTCCAAAATTTCTACTAAAATTACAAGTTCATATAATCTATTCATTTAAACTTGGGTTTTGGAAATTATTCATTAATCTCAATTTCACTTAGTCAACTGTCTGACAATCACAGTCACATTTAGTCAAGTACAGGTAATTCAATAATTTCATTAATTTACACAACTCACTGCCACAACATAAATCTGGACAATACCAACTGGATAAAGGAAACAAAAAGCAATCTTGAAGACCCGTCAGATTCGAGATATAAAGGTTTCGATTGTAAACGTTTTTTTGTCTTACCTCAGAGAATCCACTCTCCCATTATTCAAGGTAAGTAGCCAATTTTCTTTTTTCTCTCGTGATAGTTATATATCTTCCAAACTTATAGTTTTTGCATGAGATTTGTTAAGGGTTCCCATATTATATATATATATATATATATATAATTTCGAAATATGATCATTTTGTTGTGTCACCCAACATAATATTCATAATATTTCCATCTGTTTACTAGTATGGAAGACTATCAACCAGGTGAGCACTTTTGGAATTTTCTAACTAGACCAAAATTAAAGGCGTCATATGAAGAAACTCATGAGTTTGAGGGTGGCATGGATACTCGCCTTCATAACAATTTTGAAGATGACGAAGAAACTTATGAGGTTGAGGATGACATAGATACGGGATTTTATAACGAATTCAAGTGCATTACACCAGCTGAGGAAGAAATTGCAATTCGTGATGGCCTAGGTACACGCTTTCGGCAGGATCACCAGAGTCAGGGCTTGGTCGCTGACCATTCTTATATTGAAGTCCCTCCAAACATGTCTGCTCAAGACTTATCAACTGATTCTTATAATACAGAAGATTCCATTGGTATGTGTACTATTTGCACAGTTTTTTTTATCTACAATAACAACATGTGTAAGGATAAAACATCAACTACATCATGTTTGTTACATGAAGTATACCACTCCTATCATACCGTGCTAGCTAAACTCAAATCGAAAATATAGGTTTCATAGGAGTAGTTTATAACAAATCTTAATCTAAACTACAAATTAGGGGTTTGAAGCGGAATATATATGAATTGATATAGTATATCATAATTTGGTGTATTTCTGTTTACGTCAATATCTTTTTCTTAGGCCAAAGTCCCACTATATTTGTAATATCGGGGTTGGACGGGAGGAGGTTTACACATTAAAAATATGTAAATCAAAAAAAACAAATTATAACTAAATGTGACTTTTATTTATCAACTTGAGCACTAATATTGACTGTCACATTTTAGCTGGTGCGGAGTCTGACTTAATATATTTAATTTGTATATTTCCAGACTATGATTTGTTTGTGAAAGCCACGGTAGAAGGAAATTGGAGTGATATGAGGGAATTCTTAAACTCTCATCATGAAGCGGTCACTGCCAAGTTGTTCCATAACGACGGCACAGCTCTTCATTACACTTAGGAAAAGATGGAGAAAAGATGGCTGAGTGCTTGGTGGAGCGCATGGAACCAGAAGAATTGGAAACAAAAGACAAAGAAGGCTATACACCTCTCGCCATTGCAGCTCATCATCACCATCCCAAGTTGTTACTACAGCGCATGATCGAAAAGAATAGCAACTTGCCTAACATTGGAGAAGTCCATAGAATTCCGGTTGCCATAGCTTCTTGGAAAGGCTTCAAGGATACTACGCGCTTTCTCTACCATTTAACTGATAAAAGTATTATGAATCCAGATCATAATAAGATGGAAGATGAAGATGCTGTACTATTGGTATCTTCCTTCTCCACAACTGCATCAATGCTAAAATATTTGGTACGTGTCAAACAACTTGTTCCAATCATCATGTGTATGTATATAATAATGGAATTACATGGATTAATAATGAAAACAACAACATATAACCTTAGTGACCTCATATATAATTCAATTATTATATATATTGGAGTCCGGACACTAGGACGTTTTTACATTTTTTATTAGTTTGTAGCTGATATCTCCTCTGTATATATATATATAGGAGGTCTCAAAGGTAGCAAAAACTCGCTACAGAGGAAATTCGAATGAAGAAGGTTTAACACCTCGTCAACTGTTTACCAAAGAGCATAAAGATTTGTTGAATGCTGCGGAGACATCCATGAAAGACACGGCCAAAGCTGCCTCCACTGTCGCTGCTCTCATCGTCGCTACTGTATTCGCAGCTGCCTTCACAGTTGTAAACGGTAACAAGGAAATCACTTCTAATTATAACACATCCTTCACAACTGAACTACTGCCCAATATCTTTGTCGTAAGTGACACATTATCACTCTGCTCGTCTACTACTGCAATTCTAGTGTTTTTGGGAATCCTCACGTCTCGTTACTCTGAAGAAGATTTCCTCCGCCGCTTGCCTCGCAAATTCATGACTGGGTTTTGCGCCCTTTTCGTCTCTATAGCAACAATGATGATGGCTTTTTGCTCTGCCCTAATCATCATGCATGACGGTCGGTTTCAACTTGTAATCTTACTGATCATTTTTGTGCTTTTGTTTGTTCTCGCCATGTTTCGCGAGTCATCGATCTGTCCTCTCCTCCGTACCACCCACAATTCCACATACGGACCAAGCATATTTGACAAGACTGCTAAACTACCGAAATCGAAAAGAGCATTTCTTAAGTGCTGCGACGAGGAAGAGAGAAGATAAAATAATGGTTTAGTTGATGCATATTTTAGCAAATACTACGGCTTATTCGTGGTATATATTATTTATATGTAATAAAAAATTGGCTGTACTTCTCGTAAAGGTTACAATCATAACTCATGTAGTAAGTGTTCGAGCTAAACTTAATTATAAGCTCAAATGTGTGTGAAGACAAGATTGTATGTTATGTGTTGAATAAGTTATATTTGATTGACGTGAGATTTTAAAACCCACCCTACAAACTGAATACGAGAGACTTGTATTCGTGCAAAAATCAAGAATTTACTAAACTGATCTTATTTCGTGCAAAAAATCGAATGAGACACTTATTTTAGAACAGACGGAGTAACACACTTGATTTAAGTTTGGGCATTGTCATTAAAAGTGCCATTTGACATGCTTAATTGAATAAACATCTAACAAAACCCAGAATCTGATCACAGCTGATATAACCAGATAAAACTTTATACCTTGGTGGCGGTGGAGGAGAAGAAGAGGCACTCTGTTTTCGATACCTTTCAAATGGGCTTTGTTTGCTATGGGCTTTTCACCCAATAGGCCCAATCTATTTTATCAAATTTATTATATATATAAATCTTTCTCCCTCTTGTGTCGTCGTCAGGTTTGACTGGGCCAGTTCAAGTTTAGTTTTCAACGAAATTAAAGACTTGACCTCTTCTTTTGATCAACAAAAAAGAAGACCGACTTTTTCTACAACTAAGTTCACATAGTGCTTCTCCACTACTGACTACTTTAATCATCAAAATAATTTTATGCCTAATTTTGTAAGTAGTTGTGATATAAACTAGTTCAATATAAGGATAATTTTCTTTTACTACCTTAGTTTGGCATTGCATAACTACACTCAAATGTTCATTTGGGAGTATTTAAATTTTTTTGGAAAACATTACATGACTGCCCCTCAAACCACAAGTCTTACCTGGAACCTCTCAATTGCACAGTCAAGTCTTAGTTCCCTCTTAAATATTAATTTAATACTATTAAGTTTTTGCTCATTAGGCAAATAGGATAATTCTCAAGTTTGATTGGATACAATTGAGTTGATTTCACTATTCCTTTCTTTTTTGTTAATCAACGCATGCTAAAATAGATAGATGGAGGGAAATCGATTTGATATTGCCACTTCGTATGTTTTTGGATCATCTTTCATTAAACAAGCCCGGACCCCCTACTTTAGAGAGAGACGAAATAGATTTTTATTTTTATTTTCAGTGCATTCATTTAAAAATCAAGATACAATATATAGTTTTGCATTTTAACATTTATGTTAACCGAGCAAAATGAAACTCAAGGGACTCTACAAAAATATTTAATATTAGGTATAATTACCTATAAAATGTTGCAAATTAAGGTAATAAAGTGAAGTTATCCAATAATATGTCTGCAAAAAGGAGCCCAACAATTCAGTGATCTATTTATCATATTCATATAGGTTTGTCATTTCAGCAATTTAACAATAATTACATGATACTTTATGAGAAATCATAAAGCACAATTACACGCACACATATATATATATCACCTCGAACAAAATAATCATACAAGAATTGATTGATTTCTACGACTAACTAACAAGAATGAAAGAAATATATCAACCATATCACAAGTTCGATCAAAATAAGGATACATCACAAGAGCCTAACAACGACCGACAAGTTACACCGACAAGTTTCTGTTGTTAGATCAACATCAGTAAATGATCAAGAACAAGATCACGATCAAGACACGTAGAGCTCAGCAAGCTCCTCCAGAGATCCGTAAGTGAGGTTAGGGTCACCGTTTTCGAGCATCCACAAGAGGTGGTCAAAGAGAACCACCTCACACTTGACCAAGATCATCTTGTTATCACGATCATGGCCGTGATCGCGATCCGACGGCGCCGGCTTAACGATGAGAGCGTTCAAGAGAGGATGCGTCAAGTACTTGGAGCTAACCATGTACCTCTTCCTCGTACTCCCCACAAACAAGGTCTCTTGTTGTTCTTGTTCTTGTTCTTGTTCTTGTTCTTGATGATGTGTTTGATGTTCCTTTGTTGATTTGGACCTCAGGCTGCTGTAAGACGATGACCTCCCGAGCTGCCTCGACAAGCTCTTGCACTTCCTTAGCATCAAATCGATCTTCTTCATTTTTTTTTCTTTTTTTCTAGAGAGAGATTGATGTGTTTGGAGAGAGAGAGAGAGAGAGAGTTAAGGGTAGAGGATACTTGATATACACACTAAAAAGATGAAGAAGAGTTGTGTGGTGGTGGGTGCAAGGTCATTGTTTGGTGCTACAAAGAAAAATAAATGTGGGGTATGTTTTGGAAACATAACATGTCTTGGTGACATGAACAAGTCTTAATCTTTATTCTATTTATATTTTTGTCAATTAAAGTATGTAATATATATATTTGTTTATTGATGATATAATCATCTTTAATTACGTGATGGTTAATCTAACACTATAGTGGGAAATGAAACATTCGAGATTGTGTTTTTTTGGTTTGGTAGGTGTAGATCCACAATTAGGTGATTAATTATTATATTATATTAAAATTCAACTCATTTTAAAATCTTAATTAATATGAACGAGAATTAAATATGTTTGTTAAATAATGATTTGATTCTTATTCTTACAACCAGTGTATAAAACTGCATAAAACACAAGATGTTCTAGCTATGAATATAGAGTGGTCACTATGCACACATCAATTTTGGCAACGTTAATTGTAGGTGATTGTTCGGACATAGTTGATAATAATAATAATAATGATATTGAGTGACAACTAATGTTGTCTAATTGTCTTGCTATGTATGGCTTCTTAATTAAAGCAAACTTGTGGAAGAAACTCATTTTCTTCTCATACGAGCCGCTTATCACGGCTGAAATTCCCTTTTTGACTAATATATATATTGGTCAAGGAAATTATAGAATAAGAATAAAAATAAGATTGAGATTACATATGATTAGGTTTCTGATATTGGCCCACATTATTTGAATTGGATTGTTCACTCTTATTTAACTAAATTAACTATAAGCTAAATTAACTGGTGGTTAAGTCCCTGAATGTCTGGGTTCCTCCGGATCTGGGAAGGCTAAAGATAAATGTCGATGGGAGCATAGATACAAAGAGGGGATACTGGAACGTAAGACTTGTTTGTAGGGATACAAGTATCGATGGGCCAAAATTTATACTGGATACTGGAACGTAGGACTAGGACAAAATTTATGTTACATTAATTTTATTCATAAAACTCTCTAAACCTTTGAATTGGGCATAGAAAAGTGATGCCCAAAAGCTGGTTTTCCCCTTAAGGACCCAAAACATTTTTTTTTATTTCAGATATATTTTTTCCTAGTCCCTTTTATAAGAATAAATAACTTAATATTATCTAAACAAAATTTCAAATGAAGAATTAGATCTATATTTGATTTGCTAGTGAATCGAGAAATTGACCGATCACTTTTATTTTACTTTTAAAATTGTAAAACCAAACATAACTCATATAATTTGATCGTAGTAAATTATAATTAGACTAATTAATATAATTTAGCATGCTTACCCCTACAATTAGTTTGTCACCAAAAAAAACATCTCAAACCAGCTTTATCCTCATCGTTCGTGTGAAATCATATTTTCCTTGTATACTAGATAATGTCAGAAGACATTCTATGAACTTGTAGCTAGTGACAAAACAAACCTTCGAGAAACAAACAATATGTGTTTGGTGGAAATTATCCAAATTTTTCCTATGTATACATGCATTGCACAAGAAAAAAGAAACTATGTGATGAGTAGCACAGGAAGTATATGAGGAACAAGTGATCTTTGATGGTAGCATGCATGTGCCCATGAATGGAGGCTTGACTACTGCCATGTCTTGTCCTAAATTGTTAAGTGACAAACCATAAGACGAGATCATGTGCACGTGCACATCTTTGTCACAGGCTATCTCTTCCACGTGGGATTTTATAATGCATACATGGTACAAGATCGCACGACACTCCAATGCATGCATGTAGCGGCTAAAGCTAGTTATGGGCATTTTCATCATGATTGATGTGTGACGATTGATTTTTATAATGTCAAATAAAAATAACACTACAGTTTTACATATTTTAAATACTGATTGATCGTGTTTACTCTACAATATACAATATGATACAAGTTTTGCAATTAATGGAGAAATGTCTCTCGCGGCCAATTTTTTAAATCGTTTGATTCTTGGGTATACATAGAGAATGTACAATTTCTTCAGAATATAATTAAGTTTTATAAATGTGTGATCCAAGGACATTATTGAGTTATAACCCAAAAAATTAATGGTTCATATGGATATGAATCATTGATAGACAAGCCAATTTGTTATATTCGGTGTGATGGACATCGTTCAGCTTACACCAAGTGATCATAGTATCTGTTATCTGAACATTTTTGGGTTAAACACAACAACCACTTTTACTTTTATGTGGATAAATTTTAATCATAATATCATTTTTAAAATTCAATCTAATTACTAAAATCTTTAGCTTGTAGATGAAAGTTTAAGTTGTGATTTCAGTTACTTTTGTGGGAAGTTAACATCAACATCGTGGGCTTTAAGTTTAGATGAGTCAAGGCGAAAAAAACAAGGTCTAGAACACCTACCTGATACTAAATGCTGATAATGATAAGATAAAGAAACTTATATTATCATGTCATTTAACGAAGAAGAAATTGCAAAAACATCATACGGTTAACTATAGCAAACAAATCATGGTTAACTATAAAAAATTTGTATAGAATCACGGTAAACAAGGGTGTCCAAAAAAACTGTATTAGTTCGGATCAAAATTAAACCGAACCGAAATTTTATCAGTTTGATAATTGATTAATAAAATGATAATCGATAAAAAAATCGAACTGGAACTGATTGATTTGGACACATAACTCATTTTAAGTCATTGATCCTAATTAATTGGGCCCGAAATCGATTGATTTGGACATGTGACTCATTTTAAATTATTGATCCTAATTAATTTGGCCTAAAAATATTGGGCCAACAAAAAGTCAGTCAAATAATAAGTCAAAATCTGACAAAATGTACGAATTTCATGAAAACCGGTTTCAAGAAAATCTAACCGAAAATTGATAAGTCAAATAATAAGTTTAAAAGGTCTAAAATGTGAGGTTTTCTTGAAATTCAGAACATAACAAACCAAACCAAAATACTCAAAACCAAACCAAATTCTATCGATTCATCTCAGTTTTATTTTCTTAAAACTAAATTAGTTACGAACAACTTTAATGGTAAACAAAAAATATTAATAATCACTAAATTAAAATAAACATAAATTCACTATTTGCTATCACGTAAGCATGTAACTCTATTTATTAAAATAAAAGTAAAAAAAAGTTATATTAGTCCTAATAAAAAAAATAAAATATTAAAATTTAATGCGGTAGTGTCATTTTCCCTGCAAAAATTTGGAATTCCTCTTTAAAGGAACTTGCAAAGTGACAAATTAGAGTAGTTCTCCCGATCAAAAAAAAAAAAAAAAAAAAAAAAAAAGAGTAGTTCTCGAGCAACTTAGTACACGACAACGTCAGACCTTCATATCTACAAAGAATCGTGATTTGCTTCCAAAACGAGTCGGCGAATGAGCTCTTTAGCGGTGCAAGAAGGGAGATTGAGGTACTCGTCGGCGCGATGAAGAAGCCCAAAACTAAAGTTTTCGAGGAGGGATGATATATTCTAGAAGGCAAACTACGAGGATGATGGTGAAACACACTTAACGAGGCCGCTCATGCAGAAATTGAGGGTGAGCGAGAGAAATTTCTAAAGAACATGTTCGGTTTTGTCGATTATGCAACGTGTATTTATACCATTTTTTGTTTACCATCGTTTTAAGCAAAAATGACTTAGTTAACATTTATTTACCGTAATTTTATGCAAAAACGATATAATTAACCGTGAGAATTATTATCACTATATTATATAAAAACTATATAATTAACAGTGATTTTAAATAATTTCCTCTTTAACTAATACAAAAACGTGGGCAATTCCTTGCATTTTATTAGTTTAGCATTGTATCTAAACACAATGTTTAAGTAAAAATGTATTGTGGAGCTGTTAATTAGTTGTGCATAGCTTGGCTTGAAGTCCAAGTGAAAGCAATAGGCCACCATTTGCCTAAAAGCTGAAACATCAGCAATACGCACCATTTCTGAATCTCTCTCCATCAAATAGAAAGAAATATAAGCTCAACGGTATAATTTATAGATTCAAACTATCTTGTTAACCGAAAGAATGTGCAATACTAATAATTAGCTCTCTTTTTTATTGGCAAATTGTGTATCAAGATTTAGACTCGACTGTTATGATGAAGCAAGACATCACCAAACTTGTGATTCTTAAGAGTCATTAAGATTATTGTGTCAATAATGGGCTCAAGACACACTCTTATGAAGGAGGGGATCTGATATTTCCGCTTCACTCCACATGATAAATTGTGTATATAAAACCAATGGAGGATTCAAGTTTAGATTTTGGTAACCCAAGGCCGGCAAGATCTTATTGAGCATCTCATCGAACTGTTTTCAACGAATTGACCTTGTTGTTGATCAGGGTCGCTCGATGCTCGTTCAACACCGCCACCATTTATGCCGCCTTTGTCATTGGCTACATGAATTAGGATGGCTCTAATACTACATTTTAAGCAATTGATTCTTTACTCAAATTTAAGCACATAGGTTACAAGAATTTGCACTCTCTACAAAGTGGCTTTTCACAAGATAACGAACCCCACTAATTATACTATCGACCGTTTGAGAGGATTAGATTTGACCGATTTGGTCTGAGGAATGAGGTGGGCTGGGTAGGGTATCTTAATTGGGCTGGGGTATTTGGGCCTATGCAAATTGGGTTGGATATAAGTGTAACGGGTTGGGCCGAATTGGACAGGGTTTCAAACTTCCAACCTGTCACCCGGCCCAGATTTTACAGTTGGAGATTTTAGGACCGTTATCCGTCCGGGTCATTTCGGGTTGGGTCTAATAGCAGGCGGGTTGAGCCGGATTAACGGAATTTTTTGCTCACCCCTACTATCTATACTCTTGAACGACACCGTTTTGTTCTAACTCTCATACTCAAAACGATCGTATTATCGTCGTATAATATTTTCTTGAGATTACAATAACACCCTTCTTAAATTAGTTTTCTAACATGTTATTTATCCATCTATAGTCATCTTAGAACAATATGTTTTCTTTCAAAAATTTCTGTCACGCTCCCCTAGGAGTTAGGACAATATATAGGTTTTATAAACCTAATTCTTTATCCCCTTCCATTAATGAACATTTGAAGTACAAAACTTTTATATAATAAAACATATATCACTATTTACTTTATTTATTTACTTAATATAAAACATTTTCATATAATTAATATCATTTTCACAACTTATAATATGATTACTTATATTTATAGTGTTAGTAGAAAATATAATAATGTCATATAGATCATTCAATTAATTACCTCATACTAAATTGAATAATCATAAACACAACTTCATTAGTGTGTCACCACTCAAGTTGAATGTGAAGTTATTGATTAATCTCATTAATTATTAATCAAATTCGACGGCTAACATTACTCATCGACAATCATACAAATGTAAATATCAATATCAAATTAAGACGAACTCGGGTAAGATAGTATAACGTTTCCCCCATTGTTTTAACCCTAAATCATCCTAGTTTATGGTTTGTCAAACCCAAATTGAGTAATTGTATGCTTCAAGCCAATCTCGATGCTTGTCGAATAAATTTAAGATATTTATTTCTTAAATTATTCATCTGTCTTGACTAAGTTACTTATTCAACCACTGAATTATTAGTCTCGTAGAGTTCAAACTCATTACCTATAGTTATAGAATGCATTGTGAGTTACCATTAATTAAATAGATATTTAATTAGACTCAATCACCTTTCAACTAGCATTCTTATATACTAGGTGTTCGATATCTAGGTACAACAAACAGTATATCAATTAGAAGGAAAAATGTCAAATACCTCCCCTTAAGTATATGACATTTTCATTTAACTAAGAAACGATTTTTTTCACACTTACAATGATTATCGATGTTAAAGGTGGGTATATGATCTAAGTGAATTAATCTACGTATATAGTTATTTTTCACATGATCAAGTCTACCATGACACAAACTATATAACTCAAGCATATAAATAGAAGACTTTTCTTTATTGATATCATTTTTCTTGATATCTATTACACTCATTCTCATCATGTATCCCCATACATTCTATTTTTTGATACAACAATTTTTGGAGACTCAGTTACAATCTTTAACTCGTGATTATCAAGTAATGTCCTACAAATAAGATTTTTCCTGATGTTGGGAACATAAAAGACATTTGTAAGTTTGACTTCTTTTACTGGTGTCATCTTTAGAAGAAATATTCATTTCCTCTTGATATTCCAGGTAGCAAAATGTCTCATGTATATTTTCTCTATATGTTCAATCATATTCAGATTAGAAAACGTGTTTCTATATGAACAAACATGGTGTGTTACTCCAATGTCTAGCCACCATTTCATGTGGTTCGAATCCACCAAGTTAACTTTTGAGATTACTGTAACAAGAATTATATTCATTGCATAGATCCCTTTCATCTTTTTTTGGAAGCCTACCGTCAGCCGACTTGTGACCAAGCTTGTCACAACTGAAACATTTTCCCAAAAACTTGGGTTGTGCTTTCTTTTTTAACACTCCTCCATTTGGCCCAAATTTATTCTTCCCGGCCTTCCGTTTCTTGGAATTTACATTATGCTCCACAAGATTTTCCTTAACGTCAGACATTTTCTCAGATTTCTCAATTTTCTTCTTCGATACGAAGACAAAAATCAGATCTTCAAGACTCGTCTCTCTTGTTTGTGTTTGAGATAATTCTTGAAATCTTTCTATTTGGTAATTTTTCAATTACCGAGGCAACCTGAAACAACTCACTTATTTGCATTCCCTCAGCATATATTTCGTGTATGATCAATTGCAACTCTTGTAGTTGACTCACCACAGTTTTTAAATCTACCATTTTAAATTTTAAGTACTATCCTATAATATACTTTTTGGCGTCTGCCTTAGTTTATATATGTGAGATAAAGAATCACAATTCTTTGACAGTTCTTTTCACACTATATACATTATAAAATAAATAAGATAAATAAGATAAACTACTTAATACATGTTCTTACACAAACATTTAAAAGTTTTCCATATGTTGAAAGCGATAAGCACTCGAGAATCACTTTCATCCTCAATCAACTTTAGTGCTTCCTCGATAAGCAACCATGTCAGACCCATCGTAGTCAAGTAGAAAAGTTTTTTATTGTCATCTTCTGAAGCTCAAGTCATCGAACTTCTTAGAGTGTTTGGCATGATTTATCATAATAGAGATCGATGTAATTGTGGTTGGCGCTCGTGCCACATAACTACTTGAGACTTAACTCAACGGTCTGTTCTCGGCCACATCCATGTTTCCATGTTGGCCTAAAGACACAATCATTTATCTGATATTAATCATATCGGGGTTCACCACACCATTCATGTTTTCATTTTCCATTTTCTACAAAATAAATCAATTTATTTGTATATAAAATGGAGAAATTTAGAAAAAGTTCTAAATTTTGCAACTTTAAATTTTAAAAACAAATATATTTTAAGATTGTTGAATAATATGATAAAAATATCAGCAAAGATGTGAAAATAGAGAAATGTAAATTAATAAGAAACTTTGTAAATTACAACTCAGTATTTTACCAAATACAAAATTCCAACTTTTCTTAAAATTTTCCAAGGCATGTTTTGAAATTTTCTTAAAGTATATTCGAACTCCCTCGGGTGTTGAAATCAATGAGCGTGCACATTCTTAGAGCATCTCCAATGTGGCTCCTTACAATTAAATTAATGTAGGGAGTGATTTGCATTGGGAATAGGATAGGGAGCCACTTTTTTAGTTTTCACTCCAACCATACTCTTCACACTTAAACTACATTCATTATTATGATATTATTTTTTACTTTTATAATTACAAAAGATCTTACAAAATCTAGAATAAGTTTTAATATTTCAATCTTTTTAATCATATGTAACTCAAATATCAAAAAGATGATTCGTTATATGTATATAATTACTAATAATTAAATCTTTAAAATACACAACTAATAATTAAAGAG
>JAYMTP010002778.1:0-18687 GCA_036897365.1 Geranium brycei
TCGCAGTGAGCGCCGCCGCGAACCAGGTCGTCCGGCGCGTGTTCCTCACCGTACGCGCCCCCAGAGTCCGCATGGCCTCCGTCGCGGTCCTGAGCTCCAACACCACCGGCGGCGGCGACGCCCACGCGCCGTCGTTCAGCCTCCGGCTGGAGGCGGAGGTGGCGATCGAGAACCGGAACTTCGGGCGGTTCGAGTACTACTACTCCGGCTACGGGAACATCACCGTCGATGTTTATTACCGGCGCGTGAAGGTCGGAGAGGGCGTGATCGGCGACGGAGTCGCCGGAGCTCGGGGGACGAAGAGAGTAGTTGTTGCCATGAACCTGAGGTCCGGCGGCTTGACCGGGAGTTCCGGTTCGGTTCTCCGGAACGATATAGATTCCGGTTCGTTGGTTCTGACCGGTTCGGCCAAGCTGACCGGAAACGTTGTCGTGGCTTGGATTTTTGTCGAGGCGGTTGACCCGGAATTGAGTTGCTCGATGACTGTGAAGTTGGATTCGAATACGGTTCAGGATTTGGCGTGCCTGTAATTTTGGCGAAGATTCGGGGGTGTTTTCGGTATCTTTGCTTGTTGCTTGTCACGGGTCACTGTTGCTCTGTAACTGTAATTTGTAATTTTAAGGATATATAATTGTTGTTTTGGGTTTGATTAGTCTAGTATTATTAATTAATTAATTAACATGAAGCGTTCTTCGAATTTGATCTAATAACGTTAAGTTAATGTACTTATTAAGCAATGTCGTTGATCTAAAGTTAATATTGTAATACACTTTCAAGTTAATTTGATACAAGCAATTATTTTTTGACATGAAATGAGATTTTATTACTTCAACTATGACTAGATGAAAATATTTGATAATTTGCAATTAAGGATTTTAATTAGTGGATGTGTGATTTCTGCTTTGGAGATTATTATTTGTACGTAGAGCTGCCAGAAACAATCGAACTGACCAAGCCAATGCAAATCGAAATAAAAGAAATCGAACTGATTTGATTTTAAATTGAACCGCATCGAAATTCTGTCAATTTAATTTTGGTTTATAACTTAGAATGACTAATAAAAAATTGAAGCACACCGGAAATCAATCGATTTGGACACATGACTATTTTAAGTTACCAATCTTTATTAATTTGACCTGCAAATATTGGTTCAACAAAAAATAAGTTAAGACCGACCCAAAATGTGATAATTTCATAAAAATCGATTCAAATAAAATACGATAAAAAATCAGTAAGTCAAATATTATGTTAAAATAATCTAAAATGTATGAATTTTATGAAATTCAATTTAAAAATTCGAACCTAGCCCAATTTTATTGATTCGTTTTTGTTTTCTTGAAAATGAACGGTTCTTAGTTATTTGTAGTAGTTGGGGAGATATTAAAATGGAGCTGTTGGAGATCAACACCGAGTCTTGGTTAAGTAGGAAGAAAATTTATTCAATCATTCTAAAACTTGTTGACTTGTGTGTGCTTAATGACCTAACTTTTCTAGAATCCCAAGTCAACGAACTTATACTCAAAATGTTTTATTTTAATAAGATAGTTGAATTCATGACCCAAACAACGATATAATTACTATTTATTAGAGAGTAAATTTATTGATCACACATATTGTTTAAAATAATTATTGCTTTCTATTTAATGTGTCTTATACTCTTATTATTGAAGATACTATCTCTAATTTAGGAATATATCTATCAAAGTCCTGTATTTTTTTAACCACTAATTTATAAGCAATTTGAGTCTAGTAAATCAACTTGGTCGTCTTTTAAATAAATAGAAATACTGTGTAAATTAATTTATTTTGTTCAACAAAGAATTGGGCTTTGGATTAGGTTTTGGTTTTGTAAATTATTAAGCCCAATCTACTAGAAGTCAATTAGGACCTTCTATTAGAGGCTCAAAATGAGCCCATAAAGTTCTTGAAAAAAGCCCATAAAAGAATGCCCAAAACCCAGGTGGTTCAATCTATCGGAAATCCTAAACTATATTGGTACTTCAATCTACCGGATTTGAACACATAATAGGAGATTTAATATTTTGGGGAGTTAAGTTGAGACCTTAGCCCTTTGTTTGGACTAATAGTTTCAACATAAATCGAGTCGGAATTATCAATTTAAAATTACAAAATATTCAAAATACAAAATATTTATTTAGTAAATTTAAATTATGACGATGTTGACGAATCGAGTTTAAAAATATATATTTCTCTTTATGAACATCTAAATATACTAAATAATAAAAATAATTATTTAATATGAATTGAGTTTAAATGATCTGTACCAAACTTTTTAAAATAATTATAGATACCTCAAGAATTTGGTAGGTACAGATACTCCTGTTATGTTCACATGTGAGTTCAAAGTCTCACATCGGAAGAGTATTGAGTATAAGGAGGGTTTATATACACATTTGACCCTAGACTCACTAGGCTAGTCTTTTGAGTCAAAGGTGGGCTCTAATGTGTGTATGGGCTTTCCTTGAGTGCTCCTCCAAGGCCCGGATCTACCCAACAACCCCAACAAACAGAAAACCCCAATGCCGGAGAAGCTTTAAGGGTTACTGTTTGTTTACAAAATCACATTTGGGGTTATTTCTGTTTTTGGTTTGTTTATAGAGAACCAAACTATTAAATTCAAATTCCTCTCAAGCTCATTTTCCATCTATTTTTGGTTTGTTCATTTGGAATTCCTCTCAATCCCAATTCTCCATCTGTCTGTAGAGAAAAATTATTAAATTATTGTTTTCTTTAGTTTTGATCATGTGAGTTGCTAGTTACAGCAACCTAAATTTGATGTGGTTTTCTGGAAATATGAACGAGGTTTGAGACGTTGAACCAGAGAAAGAGGGAAGAGTGAGAGAGAAGGTTGAAGAAGAGGACAAACTTGTCATTTCACATTTCTTTATAATTTTTTAAATATGTTATTTGAATGAAGTGATATACCATTCAACCATAATGTTAATTTATTATTCAAATAGGGTAAAATTGTTATCTCATATTTATCAAATAATTAAAAATATTGTTAGGTGATATTCTAAGAATTGACTGTTTTTCAAGTGGGTATGCATAAAATTATTTTTGTTTACGCGGGTACTTAAGAATTCTGTTTTTTCACTTTGCACCTGTCCGCCTATTCCGTTAGTTTTTTTTACATTTTTAATTATAAAATGACTAAAATACTCTTATAAGATAAAATTTTGAATTTAATTGAAAAGATTAAAATTCCCATTTCTATACTCCTGATAATTACCCAAATTAAATACTCATTTTGTAATTACTGTGGACAGCTAAATAAAAGTGTATATTAAAATCCAGTACTTCTAATTTCTTCCATATGGATTACGCGTTCCATGACTAGACTAGTTTTAATATTTGTGTGTGGCTGGAATTGGAGTACACTTGAACAGTTCAATCACTTTATTCCTCTTGCTTCACCTACCGTTTAATTTGGCTCTTGCTAGTTGCTACCATCTATATGTCTCTCGTGAACCCAAATTTATTCCACTCCAAACATTATTGCACAATCAACACATTCAAATCAAATGTCACATGTTTGTCTTCGAATTCACAATATTGAACTTGTTTAACATACTATTTGTAGGATAAGTTGCACAATAAAGTACAAAATAACTAAATTAATAACTATAAAGTACAAAATAACTAAATTAATAACTATATTTACATGTGACTATGTCAATGTGAATTTTGATTTTGGAAAAGTTAAACTTAATTTTTGATGATGTAAAATATGTTTGCAAATTATATGTAATGAGATATTTTCGACGATATTTCAGAAGCTCAAGACGAGTAATGTGTGATTGAAAAATTGAACTTAAAAACCCGTCAGAAGCTCAGAACAAGTAATGTGTGATTGAAAAATTGAAGCCCGTAGCTTTTACCCCGAAAAAGTTTGAATTCATTTATAAATTGAAGAGGTAAACATGATAACCATTAATAATTAATTTACATTGAGAAATTAATTATATAAGTTTTCATTTTTCAAAAGAATGAATTGATAAGTTATTTCAATTTTTTCTTTTAAGTTTCAGGTTCTTTTCCTAAAAGTGGCTCCTCTTCCGGTCTTCTTTTAAATTCAACATCCACACTAGAACTGGAAATATATTGGGAAAATCCTACCCGTCGTCTCCATGTCAGTTTTGTGTCTCTCCGATTACTCTATGCTAGGGTTGCTCAACCCAACAAACTAGAACCGAACCCTCAAACCAAAAACTAAACCAGTTCAATTCAATTGCCAAAGTCTAGAATCGAAACGGACCGATAATGGTTTAAACCCAAAAATTAACAGACCGAATTTGTTTGTCGGTTTTCTAGTTAAAACCGAACCGGTCTCCCCTGCCACTATATCCATCACCTCATTCGTGTTCGCCACACCACCTCCTCCATCGCTGATGATATGAACAAAAAACCAATCGCAAAATTGTCAGATCTAGACCGAAACATCACAAAAAACGAACCACATAAACGTTAGATCTCATAGCTTGGTCGTGATGGTGGTTCTTGAGCACGCAGTCGTTGCAGAGGCGACGGTAGAGAGATTGGTGGTGGACGGTCGTCGGGGTGGCATTGATAATTATGGGCGGTGATGGTGGTACCTGTAACCCTAAAAATCAAACCGTTGTCTGCGAGGAGAGGATCGAGGAAGAGGATTTGAGAAGTGAGAAGAGTGGATTTGCATGTGCATTGAAGCAAAACTCGTGGACAAACGAGGGACGTCGATCTATGATGGTCGACGACTGATATCCAGCCACGTTTGCAGGCGATCAGTGTTCTGCATAATTCAAATAAAAAACTGAAATGAATGTCACCGATTCTTACAAATTAAAACTGAGATCAGGCTAATTTAATCTGATTATTGTTAGTTAGCGTCTAGTTCTGACCGATTCTTGGGTTTTTAAGCAACCATACTCTTTGCACACAGTTAGAGTTTGCTCATGCATGTCGTTTTATCCTTTGAGACACTTGCTCAAACGGGACAATAAACATTTTAAGGAAATCGAACTACCGTGTCTCGACAGAACTCGTTC
Organism: Geranium brycei; assembly: GCA_036897365.1. NCBI lineage: Eukaryota > Viridiplantae > Streptophyta > Magnoliopsida > Geraniales > Geraniaceae > Geranium > Geranium brycei. The sequence goes on from JAYMTP010002778.1 coordinate 5,049, forward strand.
TCTTGACTCTATCCGTCCTTCACGTACCTACTTTAGGTTCAGTGATAATTTATTTATGTTCGCTCGTATTGTATAATCATATTAAATATAAAAATAAGTATTATCTTAAATCTATTTGTATTGCACAGTCTGTTTTGATTATTTTATAATTTTTTGTGTTACTTGATTCAAGTTATGAAGTAACCAACATCTAACAATCTTTCATATTTATGTGAGTCTCACGTGAATTTATTTCCAGCTCAATTCACATGCATGAGTGTGTTCTGTATTAATTTAAAACATTCATGTCATCACAATTTGGGCATTTTAATAATAAATTATTGAACCTATATATAAGCATCTTGAATATTAACACATTATAAGAGGTCACGATACTACTTTTTCCTTTTAAAATTCACGACTATAAAAATAAGTAACCTTAAGTATTTGAACACATAGGTCACACTCTCACATGCACTTCAAAGTCAAAATAACATTATAATACGTAATATAAATGTCATGTAATCATTATTAGTTCTCAAACTATACATCAACGCCAAGTTGTAGCATAATTAATGTAAACCCCGATATTGAAATTCTTTTTGTTACATATTTTTGTTCTATCTAATAAAAACTTCAAATTAATGGATAAAATAATTAAAGTATTAATAAAATAATAATAGAGTTCACACACTACGTAAACACCCATTTCCATTTGTTTCTATGTCGATTGATGAATACCAACCAAGCTGTAATGAATAATTTAAATTATTTAGTTGATCATTTTTTCAACACACAATCATGAATTCGATTTGGGTTTTGTACGTATCCATGAATAAGGTTAGTTTTTAGCGGAAAATTAGAGTCCAAATATACCAAGTTGTAGTAGATTACGTACAATATAAAAACCAAAGACAAGACTAAATGACGTTTAATTAACAATAATAATAATATAATATATTCTCAAATTGTTCTTTAATTTGACTCTTTTTAACTTCGTTTATCAACTTGTTGATTCCATTTCGTGTAAAGCTTTCGTCATTGGTCTCCTCCGACAAAACAAGGGGCGTTATTGAGTGTAATTAATTATTTCTATTAATTACTCTTAATGAGTTAATTAATTAAGTTTAGCAGCTAATCATTTGATTAAGTCTTCGCCGGAGATAAAGAGATTGACGGACAAAACGACGGCAACAATCTCGGATTGTAGAAGAGTGTACACGTGTCACGATTTCGGACATTAACTACACTTGAATTGATCGAACCTAATTTTACTGATATTCTCATCTTAATTTTGTCAAAATTGTCTCTAATTATGAATTTTGTGGATCAGTTAAATTAAAATCCAAGAGTTTAACGGGTTGTACATAGATTTTATTTAAATTCAAAACCACGATTGTTAGAGTCCCACATCTGAAAGATGTGAACATATTCACCAGCTTATATAGCAATCTAGGCATCCACATATCAACTTAAGCTTTTAGGTGGGTTGGGCTTCTGATATGGTATCAGAGCTTGGTGCTATCTTGAACGTGCTTTCTATGTCATCGGGTCTAAAAGCCCATGGATCATGCGTCCGCTCTATATCTGCCCCCGCTCCTCTTGCACGTGAGTGGGGGTGTTAGAGATATTCACCAGCTTATATAGCAATCTGGGCCTCCACCTATTAGTTTAAGCGGACCTGAAATCAGGTGGATCTCATGTTAGAACCAGACCGGCTCAATTTAATGAACCTTAATTTTAGGTATGATTTATGGGTTCAATTTATCATTTAGACTAATTCCACAATTTATTTACATTTCGGTCCATTTCGTTTTGATTCATTTGTCAGTCCAAATTGAACATCAAGAAAAAATGTTATATTTTATGCAATGCCAACATATAGACTATACCCGTTATAAATATAGGTTTATGGAAACTATGCCACAATTGATGCGGTTTTCACGATTAACTGTGAATTTTAATTTATAAGAACCATATATGAACTCCAGTTCAGTTGTTCATTAAAAATTATAACTAAATCCAATTATATATGAATTTTCTACTTGTCCAATAAATTCTTGATTGGTTCTATGTCATTTTCAATTAATTATTTAATTCGATTTTTTCATCGAATGCCTTTTCGACTAACCAGTGTCTAACGTGCTTTACAACACTAACAAAAACTAAATTTAAAATCACGGTTCAATCCGATTCTTGATTGGGAGCCAATTCTCGGTCCAAACCGAACATACATATCATGATGGGTCAATCAAGGCACGCGCAAAGCACGTGTACCTCAGGCAGATCATTACAGAGATGTATCTATAAAACAAACAAATCCTCGTGAGAGCCGAAACTGAAGTGGACATGAAATTGCTCCATTTCTTGAAATCCATGTCTCGGACAGTACCGGAGGAGGAAGAAGAAGCCCACGCGCGGACGGATGGCGCGTGCACTCACCTGACGGTTTGGAGGAAGTCGCTTGTGATCACCTGTAACGGGTTCACGGTGATCGATTCTTCTGGGAATTTGGTCTACAGAGTCGACAATTACGTGGGATGCAAAAACGACGTCGTTCTGATGGACGCCGCCGGGAAGCCCCTCCTCTCCATGTCCCGTCGCAAGGTAAATTATTGTATATATATTACATATACTTATTCCATGTCGTTATTGAACCCACTTATGATTTTGAAGAAACGAACTATATTAACGGCTTCTTTTATGATTTTCTTTTGTCATTATGGATTCTCTCTAAACTAAAAAAAAAATATCAAGTTTCTTTCCAGGCTTGGTAAGCGACATACAATGTACGGGAGACGTATGGTTATTAAGCTTCAACCGGGTTATTCCATTCCGCCTGTTATAGAAGAAAGTAAATCAAAAATCAAAAATACTGAATAACATGACAATACATTTATACAAAACTTATACCCTGAGCGCACAACCACCGCGTGTGAAACGGTTTAGTTCCAACTCTAGTTCTTCGGTATTCTACCCATTGAAACCGATTAGTTCTTGATCTTAAATTCATACTCGATTTACTAGCTAAATTAGACAAAATTGAGCTCAAATTATAAAAGAACATTAAAATATTAACAATTATAAAAAAAATATGAACAAAACAGAGTGTCAAGAATAAATTAATAAACTCAATCAAAATATAAAGTTTGTAAACTAAAATATAAATAATATATAACAAATCATGTGAACCTGTTGACTGCCGCTTTTACATTATTGAAACTAAAATTGAACCAAATTAATTGGTTCTCTAAAGATCAGAATCGAAACTGACTCATTACCCACATTTCTTGGTTTTTTCAGGACCATTTTCATGTCTAAAGTACCCACCCTAAAATTATATATCATGTCACATTGTCTGTTATAAATCTAATATCACTTACCTACATAGTATTTAGGAGTATAAATGAGCCGAATCGAGACAATATTTGACAGGGTTTGACTCAGCTTTTGAAAAAAAATGTTTGATTGGAACTTGCTTGGGTCCGAATGATTTTATGCAACTAAGCTCGAGCCAAGGTCGAAAGAAAATGAACAAACATGAGTTCGAGTTCGAGCTCGGCTTGACTCGGTTCCCTTAATTTTCAATACAAATATATATTAAATAAAAATATAGAATTTTTCATTAGTTACTATACGAGTTAGTTCGAGACCGGATCGACTCGATTATCACGTCTAACTCAATAATAAATATTTAATAAAGGCTACAATATATTAATAAAAAATACTATCGAGCCTTAAGGGATCAGACTCGGGCCTAACTCAATTAGTAAACGAGTCCAACCTCGAGCTCGAATTCGACTCGAACATGAATAAAATATTTAACGGATCGAGCTCAAACAGGTCATTAATGACTACAGTCCTAAGTACTTAACCATTATACACTAATGCTCTAAATTGCAGAAATTGGGATTGGGGAGCGAGTGGATGGTCTACGAAGGCGAGGACGAAAACGAGCTCTGTCCCAAAACAAAGTCACGGAACGTCGACAGCGACAACCACAACAAGCCCGTGTACAGCGTCAAGAAGAACAACAACATGTTACAATCGAACAACAACAACAATGTGCTGGCCTATGTGTTCCGAGGGTCACGTGACAGCGGAGCATACACTCACGTGATCCAAGGCTCATACGCGAACCGGTCGTGCAAGGTGTCGGACCGGTCCGGCCGGCTCGTGGCGGAGATCAAGAGGAAAGAGGCGGCGATAGCCGGCGGGGTCACTTTTGGTTTTGGGGCCGACGTCTTTGTTTTGATTGTGCACCCAAATTTTGACGCTGTTTTTGCTATGGCTCTCGTTTTGCTTCTTGATCAAATGTTTTAGGTAATAACATTGTTTCAATTCTATTTTTTTATTTGATTTTGTTTATGTTGTTGTTATCGTTGGGTGGATAATCCAATGCTCAAAGTTGGGTCTCGTATAAACATGGTATTACAAATTTATATTTATACAGTATGTGCTTTTTTACATTAAATTCTTATTTTGAGTCAAATATTTGACTGAAGGAGTTGAATTGTGAGATCCAATTTGTTTGGGACTAATTCGTGAAAAATATATTCGGGTCGAGCTTGGCTCAAAAGAAAATAGTTAAACTCAAGCTATTAATTATATCGATTATTCTCTCCTGATGAATATATCGATTGTTAATCATAATAATCGATATATTCTCCTGTGTATTCACTTTGAACTCGTTATACAATTTAGACTTCTTTCATTCATGAGAAAATATATCAATTGTTATTATTATAATTATCTTTATCTATGAGAGAAATGTCTATTTGGGCCATCAAATGTTATCCACGTAAAATGCAATGATCTCCACAACCATATATAGAAACATTACAACATTTTTTTGCCTGTTTTACCCTTCTTCCCCCAACGAACTCCTACACCAGTTACCTTCACTTACAAGTTACAACAATAACATCATCAACATGTATCTACAATCAACACACATTTTAACACACAACAACCTTAAACATTATTTCCAATCCATGATTTTATCCAAGTTGCGCCAATCCACCGTCTTCTCCGCCGCCGATTTCCTCGGCCTCTCCTCCCCATCTCCGGCCTTGCGCTTCTGCTCAATCTCCCCCGACTTCTCAAACGCTCTCGCCGGAGGAGGCATTGTAGACGAATGCTTCGTGTCTCTCCCCCCGCTGTTCCAGTCCACCATCAGTTTCTTGAGCTTATGCTCGCTGTCTCGGGTTTTCTCCACGATTCTCGATGGAGAGTGCTTTGCGATGCGAGAGGAAGAATCGGCTCTTCCCTCGTAGTGCCAGTTTGCGATTGCTATCGCCGAGTTCCTCGGCCTGTCTTCGTTGTCCATGGCCTTGCGCTTTGGTGGAGGCATTGTATTGGGCTGCTTGAAGGCATAAGCACTAGGGTCCTTCCTTTCCCCGACTGGCCATTCAGTAATAGACCTTGCCGGAGGAGGGGGCATCATGGAGGAGAGCTTCGTGGCGTTTGTGGAAAAATGCCTCGGTGTTTCTGCAATCGAGTTGTTGGGCGATGACCTGACCGATTTCGGGGTATTAGACCAGTTGACCGATCCTTTCCTGGCGATGTGGGAAATGGGCTCCTTCTTTTTCTCAGTTACGGAGAGTTTTGGCTTCTTCGACACGAACGTCTGATCGGCGCTTCTTGATGAATTGTCGGATCCCGGGAACAGGAACGGCGCTTTCGGGATTTCCAGACCTTTATCGTTGGCTCGGGACTTACGGGCTCTCGAGGTCTTATGAGAAGCCTTCTTTTGCCATGTTGTCAATCCGTCTTTGTTTTGCCTCACGTGAAGAGCTGTCGTCATGTCCATCAGAGTCTGGGCAGCAGCTACGATTCGCGGACAATCATCGTCTGTCACAGGACAAAAGGACAGTAATTAGCGGGAAAAACAACATATGACAACCCATTATAGTAGATCAGGTAAGTGTTTACTCCATCCAGCCGGTGTTGGGTGACAATGAACAGACAAGTATTTTGTATTGTAAGGTTCTAAAACCCGAGAATGGAGAGAACTCGGCGAGGCAAAAAATAAAGACTCATTTTGTATTATCTAAATATTATACAGACATGTATAATTCACATGAAAGACAAAAATAACAACATTTCAGTAAATAAGATACTTGTAAACAATTTATAAAGTTGAAACAAAAGCACAAATTATAGCACAGTTTCAAAAACGTAAAAAAAGTATAAATAAACCCGGTAAAACTGAACGAGTTCCAAAACTCGCCAACTCGATTTTACCGAGTTCTTGGGGAGAACTAGGTGGTAGTCGAATTTACCGAGTTCTTGGGGAGAACTAGGTGGTAGTCGAACGGATATTGGCCTCAAAGAACTAATCAAGAATTAACCGAGAATTAATCAGATTCCCACACTAATTGGGGATTATTAGGGGACTAGTCAGGGATTTTTAGAACACTGATCCTATGTAAGAAACATTAACAGTGGAAATGTCCAGAAATCATACCATTTCCTTCATGCTTCACACCTTCTCCAGATTCTGCATTTTTCAAGGGAAAAAAGTTTTCATCAACAACACAGCAGAGTCCATAAAATAAACAAGTTCAAGCTGAAATTTAAAGAACTCATTACCTAAAGGACCAGAAGAAGCTTTAGACCGCGGAGCAGAAGACGATGAGCCCCACTCAAACCAAGGTAAGCCGCCTGATATACATGGCTCGGTTTTGTATTCTGAAGGAATTAAGTTATTCTCATACTTGAGAGAATCCAGGTTCGGAAACCAATCATTGGCAACCCCAAGAGCATTGGGAGCGCTCCCGATTCTTCCCCATCTACCTTGGCATGTATTTCTACTAGAAGATAACTTAATCATATCAGCATTAGTCCTGCTTTGCCCGCTAAAAGTGTATGACCACTGAAAAGCTGGCAAGCTCGGGCTTCGAGTTACTTGCTTGCCTGATCGTGGATCGGGGTTATTTCTTGATGATACAGTAGGCTTGGACGCTTCTAGGAGCAATGACTCCAAATCCTTGGGCGGAGGAAGTGCCAAGCGCTCCAAAACGTCTTTAGGTTGATATAATGGGAAATCGAGCACATCGCTGAGAGTTTCAGGCTTGCTATTGGACGCCTGGTAAAGGGTAGCAAAAGACATATAAGTTCATGTTCGGGATTTTTTGGCAGTAACAAACAAGTATAGGAATGTCACAATATGTATGTGTACCAACACTTTAAATGTGGAATGTGTTGGAAATGAACATCTAACAACTTCCCGCAAATTAAGAAACAACCATTCTCCAAATCTAAGTTAATGTATGAATAATGTTCTTTAAATGGCATACCGGTATGAATTTCCAAATCGACTTACCATCCCAAATATTACACGACTATATTCTCAGATGCTAAATATCTGATTAGCCAGTTGTATACGTTCCAAAAGAACTAACCTTATAACCTGAAGCTGGATCTGTTGTGCAAGTTTCTTCTCTATCGCCATTGGCCCCACATGAAACAGTAGCTGAAATGCACGTAGAAGGTTTCTTATAAGTAGAGTTATCTTCTATCTTTGCAAGCTTTTGGGGATTTATGGGCTTATGTGACTCGAGTATTGATCCAGCGTTTCTAACAGAATGCATAAGAGTTACATTTGTATCTGTTTCCTTCTTTCCTTTATTCTTTCCCCAATTACGAGCCTTGCAGGTGCCATCAAGGACCCCGATCAATAAAAAGTCATCTATAAGCTTTGCGACATCAGGGGCATCTGACTTCAGTCCATAGAGTCCTGATTAAAGAAGCAAAGTGCTTTCATGAATTTCACACAAGCATATGCTGGAAATTTCGTAACACAATATGCAATGAGAACAATAAGACATAAAATCACAGAAGTAACCACTAGCCAATAGGAGGAAAGGATGGTTTTTATGTAATTTGCATACATACAGATGCCATACACGAAGACAGTAGCTGAAATCTACTTATATACCTGACACAGGTTATATTCAATACGAAGTTTACGTAAAACTGTTGTTTCCCAACAGAAAATCATATTTACAGTCATGAAGAGTACATCCAGACTGATATCAGTACCCACTTCTTGAGGCCTCAAACATAAGGAAAATTATAGAATGGTCCGAAACCAAGAATGGGAGATGATTCAACCGGATAATTCCTGGGTAAAACTTAGGTGGCTTGATATGCATAAAATCAACTAGGAAGAGAGCTAAAACACCAACAAACTACTCATAGTCAATATGAATATGTTGGGCTGGGTTCACCTCATTTACAAGAAAGGAAATATTTGCAAAGGTGAGTGATAGGATCAGTGACGATTCTGAAATGTAGAAAGAAGAGCGATATAGGGCAACCGAGAAAAAAAAACATAAGAAATTGAACCAACACAGTTCAGTTTGAAGCATTGAGTGAAAAAATTCCCCAAATCTTGACAGAAAGAAAATCCAAAGGTCTACTAAAATAAAGCTCGTTACAACATAGTGAACAGTTCCCATGAAAATATCAACAGATCTAGAGGAGAATAGGGCTACGATTTTCCAACAGGCTCAAATTATATAAGTTATCCATATGTCTCTCGCTAGACAGATCTGGGAAGATGCGCTACCATACATGATAAACTCGATGATAGGTAAAAGATAGCAGTTTGCACAGAAGTGTGACATATCATGAATGAATGTCAATGGAACTAATCAAGCATTAGGAGGGAGAAAACAAACTATAAACAATGTTATACCAAGAAAGTTGTTTCCACCAGAAGCAGTACTGAAGCTTGATGAGCCCGGTTTCACTGGGAAAGAGTCAAATTTACCCTTCGAAGGAACTCTCGGACAACGCTTCTCGCTTCTCTTGCCATGTAAGTGGCTCTTCTGCTTCACCAATTGATTTTTTTCTGAAACATAATATTATGCAGGAAAAAAAACAGATATTAAGAATAACAGACCAAGGCTGGATTATCAATCACAAAATTAAAGGTGCATGTGTCCCAAAAGGAATCGGACCATATCAGATTATTGACCAAAACTGAATACTGTATTGCCCATTGTCTTCATTGGGCTTAACAGGTAAACATTCAGGTTGCTTTATGTACTTCCTATACGACACTTCCAAAGGTCCGATACTATATTCCTGTTCAAATCCATAACATTTATGTGATCTGTCAAAGTTGGTAACAGTAAAAGCGTATATGGATTGAAGGAAACGCGTTTTGAGCATTTAGTCATGTCTACATCATAATATTTCCTTTTAAGTACTATTCTGCTACCATTATTCAAAACATTATAGGTGCAAACAGCTTTAAATTCAATCGCACAGGGCCATACCAGAGTGTAAAGACTACAAAACAAGTCCATGTAAGTTATAGATGGGGACTTAAAAACATACCGAAAGCATGGGGAGGAAAGAAAAGATATTAGTTGAGTCTTAAGGAATGTGATCGTACCAGAAGAGGTACATTTTGATGGGCGTGGTTCATGCTTATCATGAATATCCTTCACATCATCCACTCCAGCAAGGCTCGTGGATTCTAACTGAGTAGTCCCTTGTATCGTTGAACATAAATTGCTGATTTTCAACATTTTTGTTGATGTCTGATGTAACTGTGCACTATCAGGCCTAGTAGTTGACGAAAGATGATTACTGCCCCTACAATGAACCTGCTCTGACACATGTTCGTTCTGAAAGCTGGGCAACTTACTAGATTTCCTGCAAATTTCAGTTTCCATAATCTTATCCAACCTGGCTGACTCTGAAGCATGAACACAGCTTGCCACATCCGACATAATTACACCCCCTGAAGTGGAGGGAAGCAAAAAGGCACAGGTATTGTTTTGAGCTTGAAACGAGTAAACACGATAAAATTTAATTATAAAGTTAAAGACTAGTACATCTCACCCACGTGTGTTGAAATAAGAACAAGAATGATTGAAAACTAGATAAACTCCAAAATTATATAGCTTGGATGATCTGTACTATTTGATCTCAGATTCAACCACACATTCTGTAAACTATCACAAATGCCATAATTACATCTGATATGGCCTCATTTGAGCACCAAACTAATGGGTTGGTCTAAATAATACAAGTGGTGGAATATAATCCTCCTAGCAAAAGTTTCCATATCAATCAAATTAAAACAAGTTAAGAAGCACATCATGAATAATATCATTTTAGACCAATTTCACGAGGCACGTCATGAAATGGAGAAATCACTACCGCCACATTTCACGAGTACTTTAGGAGTTCATGACCCAATTCACATACTTCAGTTACTCACACAAAAACATGTTTTTTCTTCTAGAAAAGTTTAACATGATAACTGCACAGATGATACGCTGAAATACTTCAATCAATCATTTCTAGGGCCAATTTCATGTTGCTGCTATTTCCATAAACTCCAATTTTGACGCTAAATCAATTCACGACACATACTTCTCAAGCCTGCCCAACCATGACCTATCCCGCAGCTGAAGATATGTGCAGATCTCCACACTGGTCTATAATCTCAACAATCCCCTCATCCTCAAAGGGATTAATTAAAACAGATGATTATAAACTACAAACAGAAACAAAACACTCCATAAGAATCCATACTTGCCCTTGACTCAATCTCCAGCTGACCAAACATTACCAGAAGACTAATAATCACAATTGCCCTTTTCATTTATCCCCTTTCCCTCAGATTCCTAAACTCCTAAAATCACCAAACTCTTCCAAAATGACCAAATCAAAACACAAACGAAAAGGACCAGAAAATCACCTTTCTGACTCGTCAATCGCTCCACTGTACGGCTCACCAGGATCGGAACGCCCTCCGATTCGAGAGCCTCGCCGTCCTTCACCGTCACTCCAGCAGCTCTACCAAACCCCTCCGACCCCGTGAGCTTCGGAACCGCCAGATCCACCGGGTACGGCAACTCCACCGCGTCCATCACCAGAACACGAATCGGAGCTCGAACATGCGAAATTCACAGCACAAAACCCCCCAAATTTCTCCACCAAACACCCACAGAACCACCAAATCGAGCAGTCCGCGGACGCTAAGGTCCAGATTTGGGCGGAAAATGACCAGAAGCTCTCCGATTTGGCCCGAGAAAGTGAGGGAAAGTGATGGAAAATTAGGTGTTGCGGCGAGTGGAGGCGAATCGGCGATTTCTAGGGCACGAAATGGCCAGAATGAGAAGTATATATAGTTTTCGGGAAAAGGGCGAAGCGTTTCTCCAAACGGCCCGTCGATGGGGAATATTCGGTGAGGTCGGTGCCATCGTAACTCCTAACGCCTGGACACTTTTTCGCTGCCCCTTGACGTGGCATTATCCAGAACAGAGTGGACTCGCAGAAATCCACTGGTTCGGAGCCACAGGACGAGAGTCGAGTTCCAAACACATCAACCAATCAAAACTCGACACGCGTCTCTCTAGTCGTGATTGTCCGTGTGTCGAGTGGTAGAGAAACCGGTTACTAGACAGACACGTGTAACTGGGAGTGAATGTACTAGAACCAGACTAGCCTAGTACGTGTCTCGGTGGATTTGGTTGATTTACGCATTTGCCCCCGACCAAACGTTACACCGCTAGTTTAGAAATTTATGTGTCGATTTTAAAATAAAAGAGGAATTTATGGCTAATAAATTGGCCGAATTAAAACTTGATTTGATTTTTGATGGGAGGGAGGTTTGATCCCAACAATTAGGCAACGTTTTTTGAGTGTAAAGGCTATAAAAAAACTTTAAAGTCAATTGATATGTTATTTTTCTGGAGATTTGAATATAGTGAAAATTATTAAATCTTAAAAGTTCTGATCTTTTTTTTATCAAAATGTGATGATAATGTATTATTGTACTTACAACAATCCTATTTGATTTGGATTATAAGTACAGACTTAATGTTATATTATTATTGGAATATTATTCAGATAAGTAAACTTAAATCACATATTAGTTTAACTATTTTAATTGATGCACCAATAATCTATATGATTTAAACTATAATTATATGATTTAGGAAATTGAAATAAATCATAACACAAAAACAATTGATGAGTTAATTTAATCGAGGGATAAATATAATTTATCATACTTAGTTTGGTGCATGAAATTAAGAGAATATTACGAAACAAAATAGTCCCATTTTCAAGAAAGAAAATTGGTAAGTTTTTCATTTTTTTTTCCTTTAGGTTTCGGATTCCCTTCCCCTATATATTCTTAGCTTTGTTAGAGCCGAAACACACAACGGAAAATATCCTAACCGACTCTGTCTCTCTCGTTCGTTCATTTGATTACTCTCTGCATCATAGTTAGAGTTCGATCTCACTCGTCGTTGTATCCTAGGAGCGAGTTGTCCAAACGGGACATTCGTCTTAAGGAAAACAGATTATCGTGCATCGATGAAGTTCACTTACATCTCGTTCATCCGTCTGATACCGAATCTCAGGTTAAGTAATATTTATTATATTTATATTGAGATATCGAATAAATAAAAGTATTTATTTCAATATGTTTGTTCGGTTCACATTACTTTAATTATTGTATGAATGGATGTGTGATTAACTATATGATTTTGCATTTATGGACTAACCCGTATCTAACAAACAAATCAAGCTCTCCCGTATTCGCCTTTTATCCGTCAAACCAAGTTGGGGCAGCAGAGGTGGTGTTGCGGCCAGAAAATGTTTGTTCTTTCTGTTTATTATACTTTGTATGCGATGATGTTTTCATTTTTGTTGACATCGATTCGGGTTGTTGCAGTGATTTTGTATTGGATATCATAACATGAATTGACATATTTTTGATAATTTACAATGTTTAATGAGTAATTTTAAATTGGCAAGAGCAATGATTTGCTTGTGTGATGAGGACCCAACAAATTTTGTTTTGGAATTACCACAAACTCAAGTTGTTGAATGTGGATTGAATTGATTCTAGTAATATTCTTACCCCAGAAGGGCGGTCAGTCTAGGAGAGTTCATGGTGATGGAGGACCCTTGGTTACCAGATAAGTAGGCACATGTTAGGTCGCCCCCAGAGCGATGGAGATTTAGGAAAGTAAGAGAATTTTTTAGGGCGGGATCCATAATATGGAATGAGGAGAAGGTCAGAGCAGTTTGCGATGACAGAGAGGCGGAGCTAGTTCTATCCATCCCCATTAGCCATTGTGTGGATAGAGACGAGTGGTCCTGGACGGAGGAGAAATCAGGGATATATTCGGTCAGAAGTGCATACGGAATGATGCTGCTCGAGAGTAGAGCATGGGATCATAGCCACAGAGACTCAGTCTGGAGTGAGATGTGGGGACTACACATCCAGCCCATGGTCAAAGCCTTCCTTTGGCAGCTTTGTTTTGGGTGTATCCCGACAAGAAAGTCCCTTCGGGCCAGAGGTATGTCAGTGGAGGACACGGTCTGCTCGCCATGCAATAGGGCGAGTGAGACAGTGGAGCATATGTTTCTGAACTGTCAGGTCGGTAGGAAGGTAAGGGCACTGTGGAATGGGCCCCAATGCCTGCTATGAGCAAAAGTGGCCAAGAGGATTAAGGCTTTGGGTTCATGTGTTAGGAAAATACAGGTTTAGGGAAGTTGGATTCATATCATGGGTCATCTGGAAGGTACAGAATGGTGCAATTTGGAGGAATGGTCGGGTGTCCCCGAAAGCTATGAAGGCGGCAGGTGAGTGCAGGAGAAGGGAATGGGAGGCAAG